>JAJOOS010010821.1:0-46537 GCA_029582725.1 Solanum chiquidenum | reverse complement strand
CTATAGTGCAATGACAACTTCGAAAGAATTGTGGGATGCACTTGAGAAGAAATATAAGACAGAAGATGCATGCTTGAAAAAGTTTGTGGTCGCAAAGTTTTTAGACTATAAAATGTCAGATAGTAAAACTGTTGGATCACAAGTGTAGGAACTTCAACTTATTTTCCATAATCTGATTGCCGAGGATATGATAGTAAATGAAGCGTTTCAAGTGGCTACAATGATCGAGAAGTTACCTTTTTCGTGGAACGACTTCAAGAATTATTTAAAGCACCAACGCAAGAAAATGAAGCTTGAAGATCTTGTGATTCGTCTCAAGATCGAGGAAGATAACAAGACCGCCGAAAAGAAGTCTAGTGGGAATTCGACAATAATGGGAGTTAATATTGTTGAAGAAGCTCCTACCAAAGGCAAGAAGAGAAAGAAGTCCAACGGACAAAAGTCAGAACAAACCAAGAAAAAGTTCAAAGGCAACTGTTACAATTGTGGTAAGGCTGGTCATAAGTCTTCTAACTGTCGTGCTCCAAGAAAGGACAAAGACAAAGACAAAGGCAAAGGCAAAAGTCAAGCAAACATCGTGGAAGAGATGGAAGATGCAGATGACCTTTGTGCAATGATCTCGAAGTGCAACTTAGTTGGAAATCCCAAGGAGTGGTTTCTCGACTCAGGTGCCACTCAACATATTTGCTCTGCGAAAGAAACCTTTGCAACATACACTCCTGCTGAGGTTGATGAAGATTTGTTCATGGGAAACACAACAACAACAAGGATTGCATTGCAGGAACTGGGAAAGTAATGTTGAAGATGGCATACGGCAAGGTGTTGACTCTGAACAGCGTTCGACACGTTCCTACTATTAGGAAGAATTTAGTTTCTGCTGCACTGCTCGTTAAAAATGGGTTTAAGTGTGTCCTAGTTAGTGACAAAGCTGTAATAAGTAAAAATGAGATGTTCTTAGGAAAAGACTACCTCACTGAGGGCCTCTTCAAACTGAATGTATTGGTTGTTGACAGTATTAATAAGAATTCTGCTTCTGTTTACTTATTGGAGTCAAATGATTTATGGCATGCCCGTTTGGGACATGTAAATTACAAAGCCTTGCAAAAATTGGTTACTTTAGAAGTATTGCCTGATTTTAAATGCGATAAATTGAAATGTGAAATTTGTGTGGAAAGTAAGTTTGTTAAACATCCTTATAAGTTGGTTGAAAGAAATTCAAAACCTTTAGAATTATTTCACACAGATATATGCGATATGAAGTCGACACCATCTCGTGGTGGGAAAAAGTATTTTATAACTTTTATTGACGATTGCACTCGATTTTGTTATGTATATTTGTTTAATAGTAAAGGTGAAGCAATTGATGCATTTAAGCAATACAAAAATGAAGTAGAAAATCAATTGTATCTAAAGATAATTTTTTTTGAAGTGATAGGGGTGGAGAATACGAATCTCCTTTTGTTGAGATATGTTTGGAATATGGTATTATCCATCAAACTACTGCACCCTATACACCGCAGTCAAATGGTTTGGCTGAATGGATGAACATAACATTAAAGGAAATGATGAATGCATTGATAATCAGTTCTGGTTCACCAAGAAATCTATGGGGGGAAGTCATCCTTACGGCTAACAAGATACTCAATAGGGTACCCCGTAGCAAAACGCAATCGATTCTTGGCCTGCTAAAACGCAATGAAAGGGTATGTATACCTCGATGATTTGACAGCATTGTGAGAGTGTTTTACAGTTGGAAGCAGTATTTATTTCATTTAGTTTCTTGGCCTGCTAAAATTGCTCTGTATTTATTTGGTTGGAAAGAACTACACATGTATTTCTGTCTGTTATAATTTGTTGAAAGATTGTCGTCTGATAATTGGAACTTGGATCACCATAAAAATTTGGACATGGTAAAGAGATGCTGGAAAAAAGAAAAAAAAAAAGACCCTGGAAGACCAATTACTAGAAAAGATCAAAAGAAGCTGATAAAATGGTGAATTTCATCAAGTATAAGAAAACAAGTATTTGCTTTCGAATGACTAGAGGTTAACAATGGTTGTACTGTGGTTGTAGAGCTAAGAAAGTACGAGCAATCGTCAACACACATGGAAGAGAAAGGGCTTGAGTTTCTCCAGTTTGCTTTTCGCTGGTTCAATTGTCTCTTGATACGTGAGGTCTGTTTTTCTGCCTTTATCTTTATTAAGTTTTTTCGTCTTTTTGAAGTTACACATTGTTGATAAAGCTCTTCTTAGATGCCGTATCCCTAAAAGCAAAGACCTTATCATCCATTCTTGCAGATCCCTTTCCATCTTGTTACCCGATTGTGGGATACATATCTTGCAGTAGGTGATGCACTGCCAGATTTTCTTGTGTATATAGCTGCAAGCTTTCTTCTCACAGTAAGATTTCTCTTAATATCTGCTTGAGATTTATGTGATGACATTGAGTCTTACTTGCATTACATATATAGAAAACGCATGGGCACGCGTACGCACACAAACACACTCTTTACCCTAATGTAGAAAGAAAGTTGTGTTTGACTTAGGCCTAGGTGTCATATCTTAACATCGTATCAGGGCCAATGGTCCAGATTTATCGAGGTTGAAGTCAGGTTCATCCCACTTTGTTGTTCACTGATATTGGGCCCCTATTATAAGTGTTCACGCTCCAGTTGAGGTTTGAGCGTGCGGGGAGTGTTAAGAAGTCCCACATTGGTAGAGGAATGAGAAATTGGTCTCCTTATATGGACTTGGACAAACCTCCCCTCATAAATGTTGTGTTTATTGCGCAGTGGTCAGATAAGCTGTTGAAGCTTGACTTCCAAGAGATGGTTATGTTCCTTCAACACCTTCCAACTCATAACTGGAGTCATTCTTCTAATATATGATGTGTTTAATTAGAGAGAGAGTCCATCAAATGGAAAACCTTATTGTTAACTTCATATGTGATAGTTGTATACTTCACTCTGCTCCAATAATTATCAATGGTCACTTGGATTATTGGCATGTGTCTTACAAATTTCTAAGGCCAAGATTGTCTTTTCTTTAGTGGGAAATTACTTAACTAAGCAAATATAAGTCCTCTAATTACCTTAATAGTGATAATTCCAAAAAAAAAGGAAAATTTCAAAATAAAAATACACGGCTATTGTGAGGATGTTTGATGATTGATGAAGTCTTTTGAAGAATCAAGATTATAGATATTCCTCAAACATGAAATGTGTTAGCTTATGATCTAGCTGAATTCTCAATTTCATGTATAAATAGAACTTCTTGGGATTTTGCCTTCCTAAACTGTGTTGAAACTGATATAATAATGCTTTATGGACATCTGAAACATATTTTAAAGTAAAGCAATGAAACGTTTTACTAGAATAAAGAAAAAATTACATTACAAAAAAATGGCCCGAAACATACTAGCCTAAATAGTGTTGACCCATTATTAGTTAGTGATAATAAACCTTATATGTTATTTGGGAAAAAGAGCATTCTCATTACAACTCTTTAGTACTATTACCCACTTCAATTTTCTCTACTCTAAAAACTTTAAATTTAAGTTGTATCGAATCCAATGAAGCTCAAAATATTCATATACATAATCATTTGATTAAAGGATTGAAAATTTAATTGAAGTAATTTCAAAGCAGATTAAAGTTGTACTTAATTGAATGCGTTAGAAATGAAGTTTCTTCAAAAGAAAGATTTGATGCTCATCTTAATCCACAACTATACTAATTTTCAAGTCTATATTTAGTTGAAGAAGAAAAATTCAGATTTTACTAATTATGCATTTTATATTACAATGAAAGAAAGTAATAATTCTGCAGTTCCTACAAGTTCCAGCTATAATGCTAAGTAAAGTTATAGAAGAGATTGATAGAATAAATATGACTGAATATGAAGATGATAGTACATCTATTGAAGAAAATAAGAATTTTGATAAAATAGATGACAATTTACATAAAGAGGTCGAGGAATACCACATTTATATATATATATATTTGTTAGTTTGATGCAGAACTATGATTTGCGAAATAATATATTGTTTAAAGTGAAGAGATGAGTAAATCATGGTAAGTAGATTTTGTATATTCTTGTATTAGTGAGGGATTCAGTCGATTCAATTGAAGTAGGGGGTGTGTTGTCCCTATTGGGCTGGGCCCTTCCCCATAAGCCCCACCGTCGGGGCATAAGCACCCTTTTGCTGTGAGGGCAATCTTAGCCTTTCCTAATAACCAGGATCACTCCCATACCTGTAGCGTTCGTGACCGGCCTCCTCAACTGTGTATTGATTGAAAGGCAGGCCGCACAGGCGCCCCCAACCAAGGGAGTGGTTACGTTCAGTATGTCCCCCTTATTCCCGACATGCTATGGTACCCCTGAGTGGATAGGAGCGGGTCGAATCCATATCAACCATCGTATGTGTATCTGAGAATATATTATCTACCTTGTATATTATTATTATTTTGTGTATGATTGTATATGTATCACCTATTTATAGACAAACTTGTTGAATTGAAGTAAAAATTATTTACACTGCAACTGATATTATAGCTGACATACAAAAACAACATGGAATCAAATTGACATATATATAAAAACATGTTGCTGCAGAATGATAATTACTAGTAATTTTCTATGAAGTGGATAAAATTGTACCACCTATATATACCACAAGCTGAGAAACAACGATGGGAGAATTATTCACAGAAGAGAACAAACTATCACTAAAAGAAAGGGAAAAGTGGATGAAAGACACAGCAAATTCTTGTATGATTGTTGCAACTTTGATTGGCACGATGGTGTTTGTTGTTGGCTTCACTGTGCCAGGCGGTAATAACGGTGATAATGGTATTCCAATATTGCTAAAATTAAATGGATTTATGGCTTTTGACATGTCCATACTGCTTGTACTGGTGTTCCTGCATCTGAAATGACAAAGACCATAAATCCATTTAATTTTAGCAATATTGGAATACCATTATCACCGTTATTACTGCCTGGCACAGTGAAGCCAACAACAAACACCATCGTGGCAATCAAAGTTGCAACAATCATACAAGAATTCGCAGTGTGTTTCATCCACCTTTCCCCTTCTTATAGTAATAGCTTGTTCTCTTTTGTGAATAATTCCCTAGGGATTTTTCCATCGTTGTTTCTCACCTTGTGGAGTGGAGATGGTACAAGTTTACAAGGAATGAATTGCCTCGTGGCCATGAAAATCGCGCTAAATAACTTTCTCCACACCAAAAAATATGTTCTTTCAAAGACATTTACGCTATCCAGAGAGATATATTTGTGAACTTCCTAACAAATAGTACAAGATTGGAAAGTTGATTTTTAATATCCCTTTCATCTCGATACCCAAAATACTCATTATCTTTGCAATATCATGAGAAGGCTAGCTCTCCATAAATACTATGTTTATTTATATTCTTGTCTTAACATTCAAGTAAGAATTTTGTTATTCTTTATTCCACTATAGTTAGTTTATTAGTAGTTAATGTTTGTATGTCCTTTATTTCTAACCACCCAAATAAAATAAGAAAAAAGTAAAGTAAAGTTGAGTAACAGGAAGAAGACAATCTGGAGTATTCTCAATAATATAGTAATATCCTTATTGAATTCCTGCAGTTCTCTCTTCATATGTAAGTAAGGAATATGCACCTTTAATTCCTTATTTTATTATTTGGTAGAGTCGAATGGCTTTTTTTAATTTTTTAATTTTAGGAAAAAAATTTAAATATGTCATTAAATTTTGAAAAAAAAAGGCTCATTTATGCCATTTTCATATGAGAAAGGGCTCATTCATGCTATTATTTGTTAACTGAAATGGTATAGATGAGCTAAATTCTAACGGATGGGATAGATGAACCTTTTCTTAAAGTTAGATGACATATTTGAGTCTTTTTTTAAAAAAAAAATGATTTAATTAATAACGTGGCCAGATCATAAGTAACCATGTGTAAAAAATGATTTAGCAAATTGGAACTGTTTTAAATTAACAAATAATGACATGAATTAGCCTTTTCTCAAACAAAAATGACATATATAGGCCAAAATGAATGACATAAATAAAAAAAAAATCTCAAAATTTAGTGGCATATTTAAGTTTTTTCCCTTTATTTTAAACTGAAAATGTATTTTTTTTAGTATCCAATAATAATAGAGTAATTAAATAAATATCACTACAACCCCCAACCCACCCCACCTTTAAATTATTTACTAAAACTCCTTATGTTCTAAAGAAAGACGTACCTAAGCACTTATAATTAAGGGATAATGCACAAGTACCCGTTAGATTATGACCGAAATCTCAGAAAAATACCTTAACTAAACTAAGGTCTTATTACCCCACTGAACTTATTTTTTTTTGTAATTTTGTACACCTTTTGTCTTACGTGGCACACTCCGTGACTCCACGCAATTGAGGTGTGTGGGAGATATTTGGATTCCACATAAGCTAAAAAGGTGCACAAAATTACAAAAAAAAATGGGTTTGGGGGTGGGGGTGGGGGTAATAGGACCTTAGTTTAGTTAAAGTGTGTCTTTTCGATCATAGTCTAGGGGGTACTTCTATCTTTTCCCTATAATTAATGTCTCATTTGTTTGCATTTATGAATATTTTAATTTTAATTATTCATATCTCATTATTAAGTATGTTTATTTTCAAGGTCTGAGTCTTAATTATTAAGTGTGTTTGTTTTTCTTATTTTATAATTAATGGATCTAAATGATTAAGATATATAATAAAGTCTTAATATCATTAAAATGTTATTTAAGAATTTGTATGAAGATGACAGTTCACCACTACTCCATCTAGTTTCACCCAGCACCACCCATAACTACCACCGTCTACCATCCACAACCACCATTATCAGCCCAGCCACAATCATCACAACCGTCACTCATCAAAATCAATTGTCATCACCATTAACCATCATTTGCAATCATCACCACCAACCATTATTATATTGACTGATAATTATCGATATTGCCATCATTAGTTAACATTATATATCGCTAACCACCATCATCATTCACCATTGCATTTAGCTATTAGTATCATTTCATTATCAATTATCAGCCGACACCAACAACAACCACTATTAATCACTATTGCCAACCATTATACCATAAGATAATATCTACAACCATCATCATTAGTCAAACATACTCCCAAATCGACACACACAATCACCATCTCCAATTATCATATAGAAATTTTAAAATATTTTGTTGAAATAATATTAGATCAATTTAGTATTTATTCGAATTTTAAATTTATTATTTTTAAAATAAAGATAAATTTATACATTCAGATGTTGATAACACAAACAATCTTAACTATTTAGTATTCAGGCCTTCATGCAACATCTTATTATTCAGATTAATCTTAATACATATTTTAATATTCGGATTCAAATATCTCAATCTTAATTGATACAAATAATGCCTAAGTCTAAAAATAATTTAGTGATAACAAGTGGCACATAGACCCTCTAATTAACGATACGTTTATGAGTTTTATTTATTTATTTCTCCTATTAATTTAATTAATCAATTAAAAAGGACCAGATCAAACTAAATTAAGATTAATAAAAGTAGACTTGCAATATTCCTTTCTTTATCTTTGGTTAAATGAAAAACATATTGCCAGATGAGTTGTCAACATTTAATCAGCATCATGTGTTTACATTTTCAAGACACACTAATCACCATCCTAATTTATTGATCTGAAATAGATTTTTTTTTATATATATATTAAAGTAGACAAGTAAAATAAATAAAATAATTTTTAATATAATAAATAAATTAAATGAACGGAGGAAGTAACATTTTATTTAGTAAACTCCTTGAGATACTAAGACCTCATTTGTTTGCATTTAGTGGAGGTCTGAATCTTAATCACTCAGATTCAATCTATTAAGTGTGTTTGATTTTTAGGTTTGAATCTTAATCATTCAGATTCAACTCATTAAGTCCATTTGTCTTCTTTTTTTAAAAAACCTCTTAACGGATTTGAAAAGATCTAAACGAATCAGATCTTTAAGAGAGTCTTAATATCATTCAGACTTATTTAATACACTCTCGCTACAAACTTTCTTCCTTTTTTTTTTCTAATCAAACACCAATCTTTTCCTCTTGTCACGCCCCAAGCCTACACCCTGAGCGTGACCGGCACTCAAGAACCATTGTTGGTTCCCAAGCGAACCCTTGTCCTAACTGACTACTAATGGGAAGACTAACTCAAGCATATACCAGCATCAAAACTGAAAAAATGCTTTAAAACAGCTTATTAAATCTCAACGCTATATAAAAAATATTGAGTATTAAACATAAAGTTTTAAACAAAACATCTTAAACAAAATACTAAAAGACTCTAAAACTATCTATATATGAAACCTCTACGGTCTAAAGATAAGTGTCAGGACAAGACTCACGACACCTCAAACTGCTACTGCTAATAATATTATAAGACAAGAGTTCTCTGAAAGCAAGAACGCCTCACCAAAAGTTAATGTGCGGATGATATGATCTCAGTGGAACGCCTATTGATGATTCTAAGTACCTAATCTACATCATAAAACAATGCAGGTCGAATGACATCAATATGTATGAGTATGTAATAGAGTTGAATAAAACAAATAACTAAACTGAACTCAACTGAAAATAATATAAATCATGATGAAAATCATTTAGTGCTCTGATTGTATGGATGCAATGCAATAATATATATATATATCACTATGAGCCTCGTGATGATATAATGCCTCGTCTACGCTGTCAAAACTATCTCATACGTTGTCAGGGTATAGAACAGACTCAACTCATGGATCCATATGAAAGGTCTCCTCAAAGGCTGTAAGGAGTCGCTCAAAAGTTGATGTGATCTTATCCTACACTGGCTACGTGGATTATGGGAGCTGTGAGTTGTCTGAACTCTCCTCCATATCGGTGCTCAATACTACTCGCAAAATGAGTAACTGAAATGCTCAAGTAAAAAATACTTTATGAGTTAAGATAAGTTCTCAAAAGAGCGTCTTTAAGAGGTAGCTAATCTATACTGAATATGTCTAAAAATTCTTTATACTATTTATGAAGTAGAACTCTCTTTCGACTTAATAATGATGTTGAAACCGTTTAGGCTCCCTTAAACTTCTATGAAAATAGTGATTTAAACTCTCTTAAACTCACTTTAAATTTTCAAAATCATTGTAAGGAAAATACTGTCTTGAAAACTTTTAGTAAAAACTCAGTAATTAAGGTTCATATGAAAATAAGTGTAACACCTCAGAAAATGGTAAGTCGAATTGGATTGAAATAGTGTCATTTTTGGCACTGGGTCAGTTCCTACAAGCCAACCTACAGACCGTAGAAAGACATTCGTAGGAGGAGAGTTGAGGTGTGGTGAAAAATAGGGTCTCTGAAGTTTCCTACGGACCACCAAGACTGTCCGTATGAAGTTGCACGAGTCATAGAAAGGTTTCTGTAGAAAGTGATTAGACTTAGTAAGATCAGTGTGGCCTTTGGGTCCTACGATGAGGTCCGACAGACCGTAGAAAGCTCCACGGATCGTAGGATGGGTCTCGTGGAACTTTGACTAATGTTGAGTCCCTATTATCTTGTTCTACGAACGACCAAGATGATTCGTAGAAGTTCCTACAAATCGTAGGTCGAAGTCATAAGGTCTTCCAACAGTTTTTAATTAAGGGTGTTTTGGTCTTTTCCTATCCAATTAACCCTTAAAACTAGAATTATGCAAAATATAGGGACTAAAACCGTTATTTCCCCCATATCAACTATATATGTATAATGTATCAACTATATAAGTATTATGTATTAATTGTATTATGAAAATGTGTATTCTGCCAATTATATCTGCCGATATAAATTGTGTTCATTAATACAATTGATATAATTATATTCAATATATGATACACATTAATTGTATCAATTGTATTTATGATAAAACTTGATACAACGAATATAATATGCATTCATCCTCTCTGTCAAATGTATTATTTATCAATTGTATTCAATCAAATATATGTGGGAGATTTGTATTTTATATCAATTGTATTTAGACAACTATATATATTTATATTTTGTATCAACTATATTTGTATTATGTATCAATTGTATTCGTGCTACAACAGATACAACATATATTCATCCTCTCTCCTTCATGTCTCAATCTCGTTCTCATCTCTCCTCCCTCCCTCTATCTCGGTCGCCTCTCTCCTCCTAATATGTAGCTAAATACAATATTTTAAAAAAATAATCTAAATTTGTATTCATTTTGATGCAAATTAATTGTATCAATTGTATTCACCATACCACCTGATACAACGAATACGATAGGAATTCAACCTCTCTTGCCTTTCTCTCAGATCTCACTCGCTTCTCTCCTCCCTCTTTGAGTCTCGCACACATCTCTCCGCCCTCAAACTTGTAGCCATAATTCATAATTAAGCAAACTATAGCTATATATCTCTAACTAAGTCCAAACTATAGTCATTTTTGAAAGTTTCCCAAAAATAATTGTATACATATTCTAAAAATATTTGTTTTTTCGTTATAAAATACTCCCTCCGTCCCATTTTATGTGGCACCATTTCCTTTTTGGTCAGTCCAAAAAAGAATGTCACATTTCCTTATTTGGCAAGTATTTAAAGGTACAATTTCTCTTTTACCCTTGTTGGTCCCACTTAATCTTAAAGATAGTACTCCAATACATTTATGAGGAGAGAGAAAAGTGAGTCTACTTTTTAATATGACTATTTTTTGAAGGGGCAATTTGGTAAACATTTCAAAGTCTTCATTTATTTCTTAAACTCCGTGCCCGGTCAAATGTTGCCACATAAAATGGGACGGAGGGAGTAGTAGTTTAAGTTTGAGTGTGTACAAGTAAGCACTTAAACTACTATGTTATAACTAAAAAATAAATATTTTTAGAATATGTATACAATTATTTTTTGGGAAACTTTAAAAAATGACTATAGTTTGGACTTAATTAGAGATCTATAGCTATAGTTTGCTTAATTACGAATTATGGCTACAAGTTTAGGGGCGGAGCGATGTGAGAAAGACTCAAAAAGGGAGGAGAGAAGCGAGTGAGATCTGAGAGAGAGGCAAGAGAGGTATCTCAATAATGGATAAACAAATTTTAATATAAGCTAATAAAAATCATTAGGTCATGAATACGTTATTTATTTATAACAACAACAAAAGAATCTCAACTTCTCAAATTAAAAAAAGGTATCTGAAAAAATAGAATTATAAAAAAAAACATATAATTTTATTTAGGTATAATTTACATAAATCTCATAGTGTAAAAATCCTAAATTACATCCTATTCCTACTCTTTTTTTTAATACAAAAATCCCTTAAAATATCAGTCATCCGGATACATAATTGGTTGTCCGAATACATTAATTGTGATACATTATATATGTGGCTGTTGCGCTTAAAAAAATAGAAAATCAAATTAAAATTCCATAATTTACGATATTCGGATCTTAATCATAGTATTAAATCCTAAAATAACAAATCACTTCAAAATTCAAAATTCAAAATTCTTGTTCATCTTTGTCCTTGTTTCAGGGAAGAAACTTTCGAGTAGGATTCAAAACTTTTGTTGAAAATTTAATACATGATTTAATATATGTATTAATGCGCTCCATATTTATTCTATCAGATACATAGCTGCAAGATCTTCACATTTTGCCTCAAACTAAACAAACTTTTGATAATAACATTTACGTATCACCATTTATGAATCTGATACATACTTGTGTGACACTTTAATGTATCATGTACTATGTACAAATACATATCCTTCTAAATTTGAATAAGATAGAAGATACATAGCAACACCTAGATACATGATAAATGATACATTTGGACACGATACACTGTGCATGATAAAATTGTATCAAAACTAATATTTAAACACGATACACTGTGCATAATAAAATTGTAATGTATCGTAGTGTTGAAACAAAGACTTTATACATTAATTTAAGAAAAAAAATTAACTAGATACATTTAAAATCTAGTTAATGTATCCCAAACTATAACCGTAAGATAATTTAGTAATTTGAACACGATACATTGTACATAATGAAATTGTTATGTATCATAATGTCGAAACAAAAGCATTATACATTAATTTAAGAAACAAAAACAACTGGATACATTAAAAATCTGAACCCATATATATCAGAAAAAGATGAACAAGAAAAATCGGGAAAAAAAATCAACAATCTGATCTATTTCGACTTTTCCTTCTCAACATTCACTTTAGAAGACAAATGTACATCCACTTTTTTCTACATTTACTTTAGAAAACGAAGGTACATCCTTCTTCTCATTCTCCTTCTCAACATTCACTCTTGTATCTTTTTTTCTTTTACTATTAACATAGACGTCACCCATGAATTTTGATCCAAAGTCCTTACCAAAGCCATCAGTAGATTGACTTTTTCCGTGTCTTTGAGCATTTTTTTCACAGTCTATTTAGAAGTCGAAGATGCATGCTTCTTCGACTAGTTGAGTAATATCAATACTAAAATAAGGATCCTGATCCATATGTATCAGCAAATAAAGAAGAAAAATAATAAAATTGAAGAAAATGACTATGGAGGAGATGCACTATATCAGGAAATAAAGAAGAATTTTCTTTTGAAGAAGATGACTATGGAGGAGACGCACTATACCTATTGAGTAGTTTGAATTTGATTGAATGGAGAGAGAATCCTTTTGAAAATTAAATTGATATGAAAATTGTAACTGATAAGATTGTGGAGTGAATTAGGGAGAGAATAAAGGAGTGAAAAAAAGGAAGGAAATCGTGTGTTAAGGCTGGAATACTTGTGTATCCGGCTGATTTGAGAATTGGGGAAAAATAAGGAATTTTGGAAATATTTTGAATTGATAGGAAATAATAAAAATTATGAAAATAAAGATAAATATATATAAGTAATTTATCCTTTTATTTAATGAAATACAAAAAGTTGGACTTCGCTCCTCTCTAATGGTCAATCTCTCCAATTCCGTCTTGAATTTCTTACGCATGTCCCTTTTTAAATATGAGGGACAAGATTCATTTAGTTAACTAAAAGCTTAAATCCAAGGTTAATTTATTCTCTCCATTTATTACTATTAGCATATACTCCTATTGTACCTATTTAATTGTCCATTTTAGAAATGACACATATATTAAGATAACAATAATTAGCACCTTATTAATTATAGTTTAAAAAAGGATGAATTAAAACTTAGAAATTTTCAAGAAGTTTAAATGAGGGTATAATAGGGGGGGGAAATTGTCCTTTCTTGATTTGTCAAAATAGACAAGAAAATAGGGACAACTAAAAGAGGAAATATGGACAAGTAAATAGGACGGAGGGAGTATATATCATTATATCTTGCTAAAAGTAGGAAGCTCCAAAGTGAAAAATTATCGTTTTATCCCTATACTAAATTAAATTATTATAAAATATAATTAATTAAATGTTCTATCATTAATTAAGAAAATCACCCTATTCAATACTACTCCAGAATGGAAACATTCGTTGCATACTTAAAGTTATATAACAATCAATAAAGTGTTTGAGTATATAAAGGGGTGGATTAATTTTCTTGCAATTGCTGCTTATTGCAGCCTATTCAATACTCTAGAATAACTTTTCATCTTCCTAAACTAATTCAATGTTTGGAAGTTCTTTTCAACTTCCAACTGTAGCTTTAGAATTTTATAAATTGTCAGATCAGTTAATCATGGTAAATTTATTGAGGTTATATTCCAGAGTTTCATTACCACAAGTCCTCCTCCTCTCCTTCTTTTTTATTATTTATCTTCAATGTGTCTGTTAAGGGGTTTCATAATTCCATTGCTATTGCTCATATATCATCTCTCTTAACCATATGTTTTAAGTTATTAGTTGTGCCTGATTATGAGGTATTCTTGGGCTGCTAATAATTATGCCACGACATCAGATGCAGTTAAAAATGCTATTGGCATGAACAAATGAAAAGTATGTAATATGTGTATCCCATCATGGACGTCTTTGTTTCTTCCTTTTTTTTTCCTTTGTTTTTATTTAGTTACTTAGGTTTGAGAAGATGTTTGACGATGTTTCTGATTTGAAGAAGATGAGGAAGTTGTGTTAATTGCAAGAATGTTATGACTTGCTAATTTCTTTGATTTTATCTAATATTAATATTTGATTACTCGCGTGAAGTATGAATCAAAATATATATAAGTTGACTTCAGTTCATTTGTGGAATTGAATTTTTAAATAACCTTCGTGAGTTATATTTATTAAATCACCCTCTTAAATTAGTTCGAGAGAAGAATACCGTGAAGTGTCTAATTCCCTGTAGCCAAAAAGAGGCATAGTGAAACTTGGATTTTGATTATTAGAAAGTAGAAAAATGAAAAGCTACGAGATTTAGGAGTTGAATAAAGTACAACCCTTTAGCCTTCCAACAATCCCAATAATACCAAATATAATACAATCCCAATGATATCAACTTCTCATGAAGCATTCACACAAATAAAACAACATAATTAACAATTGATTAAGAAAACTAAGATGATAATATTATATCATCGTCGCATATATATATATAAATATATTAGTGGGCAGAATGTTAGGCAAAAGCTAAATTACGATTCTATTCCTACATTAAATTTAAATGTTATAAACTATTCAATAAATTAAATATTGAATAGTAAATCATCATATTAGTACATGAATCAACCACCATAAAGTTTCTTGAATATGTATTCTTTTTATTAATTTCATGCTGGAGTTAACTTCATGATTTTTTTGTTTTGTTCATCTTTCAATTGAAAATATGATGGTTATGTTTGCCCTTAACAAAAAGAAGAAAAATCATATAGATCTATAGTATATTCTTTTTTGTATATAAATATTTGTATTAATGTGAAGTACAATACATAGATTTATTATCACTATTCACTAACTCTTCATTATGTAAATATATGCAACTCCCACTAATTAAATTCATTATTTTTTACTCCCACCTCTCATCCATGATCAAATGAATTAATGTCATATTCATAACAACTCTAAGTGTTCTTCAATCTTATTCTATGAATTGTGACATTTGACACAATATTGTGCACAGTTAAAACAATTGAAAAAAGTAGAAGATAATCTCTATGCTCTCTTCTCTTGTCTATTTTTATTTGTTTTTTTAATGTTTATGTTTCTTGTTTCTTGTTATTGTATAACTTTTTATTGTTTTATTGTTATTATTATTGAGAATTACATTGATTAGTTGTTTTGTTTACATTAACCTAACATGTGGTATTTTATTGTCCTTATTTAAATATTGTATTTGTACAATAATTAGTTATTTTTACTTTATGCACTTTTAGTCAATTTTATAATTAAGAATGTATTCTTTTTATTAGGAAGATATATGTACTTTCTATCGTAAAAATGGTGGATATTTTTTAGTAATACCAATAGATTTGAAGGGGATAAAATATGTCATTTGCAATACAAAATTTATATGAAATATTTTGGGATAAACGTGCAACGCACGTTTTCAGAACTAGTATACTAATTAAGTGTACATATTTTGTATGTGTGTGTCATGTTAATTAATAAAAAATATTATTTTGTGTACATTATATTATTAAATACAAAAACTTTTTAAAAATAATGTAAACTTTTGTTCTTTTTCTTATTTTACGTATGTTCCTTCATAAGATAAAATTTTGCATTACGCTAGGAGGATCGTAAAAATATATGTACTTTGAAAATATTCTATCTATTGATATTATTGACGATAAGAAAACAGTGAAATTACGTACTTTGGAAAAATTATAAGAGAATTCCCCAAATGCAATGTATGATTATAAATAATACTAATTTATAAAATTACATACCCCCCCCCCCCACCTCAAAAAAAAAGACCATAGATGAAAATAGTTTTTACATATTGCGTAATCTACCTCTATACATTGGTCAATAAATTAGCAATGTAAAACGAATTTGGTTAGAGCTACACGATAATATGTTGTCCATCTTAGTACACTCTTGCTCATCTCTTTCGAATCTCAAAAATTAAGCATACACGAACGCTTAGAATACGTATAATTTAACTAAAATTATGAGCACGTTGTTGAAATCGAAACAACAAGACATCAAGCGTTAGTTAATAAAGAAACATTTGAACGATGAAAATAAAGATACATTATAAAAATACTCATAATATTAAATTGACTTGATCAATAGACCTACATATAACTTATATAAAAATGAAGTAAATTAAAAAATATTTGGAGAATAATATCCCTCTCAACAAGACTTCATTTGAAGATTACATTGTAAATGTTATTGGATTGTGGTGAAAGGAATGATTTTAATGAACGGTAAAAAGTTTAATCAATATTTCTAAGGACCTTTATGTTTTTAATATTGTATAAATAGTATATATTTCTAAGGACCTTCATGTTTTCAATATTTCTATTTATTTTTTCTTAACGAACTAGCTAGTGATATATGTTGTGTATTTACCTAAAAGTATATTTCTCTATCTGAATCACATCTTGTTGCATTTTTTTTTTTACATTATAAGTGTGAATCGAAGCCATACATTTTTAGCATATTCTTTAAAAAAAATTGTTGTTGCAGAATTATTATTTACTAATTGGATTGAAAGTGGATAAACTTGTACCATCTTCACCCCCACAAGATCAGAAACAAGGATGGGAAAACCCCTAGGCAATTGTTCACATAAAAGCACAAGCTATTACTATAAGTTGATGAAGAACACTGCAAATTCTTGTATGATTGTTACAACTTTGATTGCCACGAATCACGATGGTGTTTGTTGCTGGCATCACTGGCATGTGCTAGGCAGTAATAACGGTGATAATGGTATTCCAATATTACTAAATTTGAATGGATTTATGGTCTTTGTCATATCAAATGCATTATTCAGCTTAATCGTTTCCATCATTATGTTCTTGTCCATTCCGACAATCTCGCCATGCTGAAGATGATTTTCTTGTGTCATTGCCTGCCAAGTTATTGTTTGGACTCACGATGATGTTGTTTGTCTCGATACTTAGTATGCTCTTGGCTTTTGCAACAACCTTTCTTTTTAGTCTATTAATCATACAGATTGGGAGCCAAAGCTCATTGCTGCTTGTGTTGGTGTTTCTGTAGCTTTTCAAAGAGTCAAGACTAACAAATCCTTTCTATACAGAAGTTGGGAATGCTATAATCACAAAACATTCCTACGCCTCCATGTACCTAAAAACAAGTAATTGACATCCTAGTGACTACATGCGGACCTACCGTGCTTCTTGCTTTCCAATAGTTTATACGTCTCCAAATGTCACAGAAGGTCGCACGGGAAGGGTAGTACTCGTAAGCTGTTGTATATCATTTCAAGAATTCAGACAAGGTCGATCAACCTGCGCTTGAACTAGGGACAGGAAAAAGAAAGTAAAGTCAGCTTCAATCAGATAAAGTACATCAAAGTAACAATTTTGTAAGGAAATTTTCAATTTCAAGTTACTGGATTGATGCAGTAGTGCACTAGTTAGTCTTTCACATTTGTAGGGGTGCTCAACTTGGTCTTTATTTCCATTTACATTTCTCTCACCGTTATTTCAGACTTCTCAAACTTCAGGTGAAGGCATATCAAACGAGAAAACAAGGAACTTCTATCTAGTTTAACAAAACTAAATAGTCATCTCTTTAAGTTTTTGAAATTCCCAAACCTCCTCTCTGTCATTCCCAAAACCTCTCTCTTTCTGACTATTCAACCCAACGGGGACTGGTGCAGAGAAGAGTGGCCTGAAAGGGAGGGAGAGAGGCCTGGGCAGAGCTTGGTTAGGAGAGTGCAACATGTCAAGTTAGGGGAGGAGAGTGTGTGTGGTTAGAAAACTGCTTCTTAAGGGAAACAAATTTAGAAGGTAAAGTGGGAACAAACTAGCACTTTGTTGACATAATGTGATTTAGCAGTACCATAAAAAGGAATTGTAGGGGAGGTCCCTCTAAAGACCTACTGAACTATGAAGTTCAATATTTTTCAAATAAAAATAGAGGTACATTCAGTATCATTAAACTAGAATATGTTTTTCAAATAAAAAATAGAGGTACATTCAGTATCGTTAAACTAGAATATGTTTTTCAAATTAAAGGGAGGTCCTTTCTGTATAGTTAAACTAGAATTGAGATACTAGTAGTACTGCCAAATATGACCTTCCAGGCACATTAGAAATTATCAATTATCATCAACTCAAACTGATGGATTATATGATAAATCACTTTGAACAACAAAACATCCACCTTAAAGGACTGCTCTCTCTCCTTATCTAAAAGAAGAAAAAAAAAAGGAGGAATGCTTTTTCTAGATCTGCCTAACTATCAGATGTTCAAATTCTTCATGTTCCTAATGCCCCTGCAAAAGATACAAATATTGTGCAAGGCAATTTCAAGTTCTACCAGAGAAGCAGCATTTTATCATTGTATCTTAGATATTTTCAGATAACATTAAGTCCGGAACCATGTAAAGCTAAATGAAACTAGTTTCTTGCAGCTACTAGTGTCAACTGTGCCTCAATAAGTTGAGGTCAGTTTGTGGGATGAGGTGAGGAACAACTCAAAGAAAAAAGTGATGAATGGAAGAAAGACCAAGTTTTGGAAGGATGAATGGCATGAAAAAGGCAACTTAAAAGCTTTATTTCCAGATACTTCCAATCTAGCTTTGTTCCAACAGAGATCCATAGCAGAGCTATGGACGCCACAGGGGTGGAACTTTGCCTTTAGGAGGCAGCTAAATGACGGGGAAATTATGAGAGTTGCTGAATTGCTTAACACAGTGGAAACCTTTAATGGGCTTCAGATTGGAGGGATAAATTATGGTGGAGTGGTAACAACAAAGGGGTATTCAAAGTTAACAAAGCTTACAGGATGATGGACCAACCTAGTAATCATAATCTAAACTGGCCATGGAAACAAATTTGGAAAAATAGGATACCTTACAATATCCTGTTTCATCTAGTTATTGGCCAAAGAAGCAGCTTTGACTCATGACAATGTGATGAAGAAAGAATAATCTTATGCTCAAGATGTTTTCTTTGTAAGGAAACATATGAGACAGAACCATCTGTTTCTACACTGCACTTACACCCTTAAGCTATGGAGAATATTTTTAAGTCTCAAAGGCATCTCCTAGACCATGCAGCGTTATCAAAGGCGAAAGCGCAAAAAAGCTCTAAGGTCCGTGGGGGCTTTAAGCGCAAAGCGCAAATAAAGCGTGGACTTTAATGAAAAAAGGGAGAAAAAAAATACAAATATATATGTTTAGTCCAAGACTAATAATTATAAACATGAACGACAAATATATGACCAAAGAAATTGAAGAAAATTATGATAAAGTGAAATATCAATTATTTAGTTTCACTTCTTCATAAGAGGCTCATTGGCAAGGAAACATTTGCCTTAGAACCTTGATGACGACACTGAAGCACACATAAAGCGAGGCAAAGCGCTCAACACGTTTTGAGCCTCGCTTCAGGGCTTAAGCGCGCCTTTAATAACATTGGGACCATGCCCAGGAAAGTTTCAGAGACGCTGCAGAGCTGGGAGGAAGCAAAAGTACATGCTTAAAACAGATAGATGGAGAATTATCCCCGTTGCTATATGGTGGTCAAATTGGAAAGAGAGGAATTTTAGGTGTTTTGAGAGCATAGAGAATAGTGTGCAAAAGGTTAAACTAAACTGCATTATGTTGTTATGTTTTTGGTGTTATCAGGTATGCTCAAATGAAACTGTCTCTATAGGTGATGTTCTAGACTCAAATTAGGTTCAGGGCAGTGAAATTTGCATTACATATGTATATAAGGTTTCAGTATAACCCATGTACTGGTTGTTATATAATACCAAGTTACTAAGTTCAAAAAAATAAATAAGTTGAGGTCAGTTATACAAATCATCTTTCTCTATTGTCTTCTATTCTAACACATAATATTCCAATACTCAATAAATTAAAGTGTTTTTAAATCCTACACTTGTCCTTATGCTAACATAAGAATCTCAAAACTAACTGAAGACACTTCTGCCAAACACGAGGTTTAATGTAAGTGTCAACCACAACAACTTTGCACTATTCCCGACGTTGTCATTGCCTAAATATCCTTTGTGACCAATTATATATTGCTCTCACCTAAGTTCGCATAATGTGAGCATAGCATCCTAGAGATTTAACAATTGTATCACTTGGGGGTATTTGGCATTATTATGTGTTTGATTAGTCTTACATGACAATATTTGATGACATGATTACTTGTATTGTGTGTTGTACAAGCCAATTGATTTAGTTGATATTGTTATAGTGTTTGTGAGGACCATGTATGTTGGTCTAATAAATCCCGAGTATCCATAAGGGACCATGTGGTTCGGTTTAATAGATTATTTGGAATACACACGGCCCATTGATTCAAATAATCAGTCTAAAGGGCTTGACCCCGAGGGCCGACGGTTGAATATATGCTGCGATTGACTTGTACCTACTCTCTACATATCCTACTTGATGTTTCATTAAAGTACTGGAAAATATATATTTTTATGTTGTTGCTTCCATGCATTATTTTACAAATTGCTCTACGATGTATATGATAGAGGGTCGATGATCTTGATGGGCTTTAGGCTCACCCTTGTTAATTTTATGTTCTCTGTAGATCCTTCCACTAGTTCGATTATTGGTCAACTGAGATAATGTGAGATTATTTTTTTTTGAGAAAGGTGTGATAATGTGAGAAATAATGGAAAAGAATATTATTGAATTGTGTCTCTACATTATTCATTGAGACCCTATTTATAGATACTATAAAAGACACCTATTCCAACTAGGACACTAAATTACAATCATTTTTCAAGTAGGATTTTATATGCTATTCATATTCCTACTATTATTCTAACACTCCCCCTCAAGTTAGTGCATACATGTCGTAATTAATATGAGTAGTGAGGAACTTGGTGAAGATATCTGTAAGAAAACTGCTAAGGATTGCTTTGGACGTGTGGGCGATCTCAGTTGAAAGGGAACAAACTGAAAAATTGTCGGAAACTAGTTAAAATATATGGGTCATCTTGAAATCAAGAGATCGGTGGATCTTGAACAAGAAAGTCATTGAAAAACAGGCCAGAACAGGCTCACGCACTAGAGCGTGGTCAGATCTCGTCGAAGGTGATGATCTCCTGGGCGGCGCATGGGAGGTCGATCCACATTGAAGACGGTTATGGTTTGGTCACAGGTAAGGGTGTTCACGGGTTGGTTTGGATCGGTTATGGTCAAAACCAAAACCAAACCAACTTAATCGGTTTTAAAATTATCAAAACCAAACCAAACCAAATATAATATAATATACATTTATCGGTTTGGTTGTTATCAGTTTCAGTTTGGTTTGGTTCGGTTATTAACCATACACAAAAATAAAAGAAACAATTCATTCAAAATGTGAAAAAAGTGACAACAATCCATTCAAAACGAAAAATAGTTAGAATGATTGAAATTAATGAACTTTTGATCACTGAATTTACTATGAACAAAGCTTTAAAATTCATTATTTTGTCCTAGAAGGAAGAGACAGTAACATTTTCAGTCCCACAAAGAATTGTCAAACACTCATATATATGAAATCAATAAGATAAATGTTTTCGCCTTGGGCATTTTTGCTTTCAATAAGTAAATTATAAAGAAATTTTAATGAAAACATATATAAGATCTTTAAAATTGTTTATAAAAATAATATATTAAGTATGTATATTAATAAAATATATGTACATAATTTATCGGTTCGATTTGGTTATTTCTTCAATTTTTTCGAATAAAACCATAACCAAATCAAATACTATCGGTTTTAAAAAATCTAAAACCAAACCAAACCAAACCCAAATAAAATAGACTTATTTTATCGGTTTGGTTTGGTTCGGTTTTTTGGTTTGGATCGATTTTTATCCAAACCGTGAACACCCCTAGTCACAAAGAGACACTGTACCTCTGGGAGGTGTTGGTTCATGCACAACGCTAACGAAAAGTGAAATTACGTAATTCATATATGTGGAGTCATCGAAAAGACGCATGGTGCTACGCAACACTGATTTGAGAAAGTAGTACACAAAGATGCACGGGTGCTACACAAATCAGATATGAGAAAGTAGTCACTGGAAAGATGCACAGTGCTACACAAATCAGATATGAGAAAGTAGTCACCAAAAAGACACACGGTGCTACACATCAAATATGAGAAAGTAATCACCAAAAAGATACGCGATGCTACGCAAATCGGATACCCATGGTGAAGCACTAGGCCTAATAAAGCCTTTATCTAGTAAGTCTTTAAGTTGATCCTTCAACTCCTTTAGCTCAGCAGGAGCCATTCTATAAGGAGGGAATAGATATGGGTTGTGTACTTGGTAGCATATTGATAGCAAAATCAATTTCTCGTTCTGGAGGGATACCAGGGAGCTCGTGTGGAAATACATCTAGAATCTCATTAACTACCGGAATAGACTGAAGAGACGGTGGTTCTGCATCTATATCATGAACGTTAACAAGATGATAAATACAACCCTGGGTAATCATCCTCCTCGCCTTAATATAGGAAATAAACTTACCTTTCGGCGTTGCTGTATCGTCTTTCCATTCCCGAATTGCCTCTCCTGGAAACTGGAATCTAACAATCTTTGTCCAGCACTCAACATTAGCATAGCAAGATGCTAACCAGTCCATATCCATAATGACGTCAAAATTGACCATCTCTAACTCTACGAGATCTACAGAGGTCTGACGGTCGATAAAGAAAGTAGTCGCCGAAAAAATGCACGATGACACGCAAATTGAAAAGGTGCATGGTGCTACACAAATTAGATCTAAAACACCGGAAAGAAGTACGGTGCTACTTTTTGTCCCATATGCTTCTCACAAATCAATCCTTCTCAGCATGATTATTTTTCATGCATATAGTATTGCCCCAAATTTTGCCAACATAATCATTGGCCATACGGGCAGCTATATGAGTTATAACCGCCCACCGACTACGGAAGCTCTTTTTTATTCTCTACCAGGATCGTAGAGGCTTTGATACCATATAAGAAATATTGGAGAAAAATATTATTGAATTGTTTCTACATTATTATATTGAAACCCTATTTATAGACACTATATTAGACTCATTTTTCAACTTGGACACTACATTTCAATCCTTTTCCAAGTAGAATTCTATATACTATTCTTGTTCCTACTGCTATTCTAACCGATAGTGCTCAAGCCTCAAGACCTTATCAAAGTTCACCTAAGGTGAGAACCCACAACAACCGTGTTGGCACTTCAAGCTAGTTATTTCATTTTGTTTAATTTCCCGTTGTAACCCAAGCTATGTAATCAGAGTCTAAGCAGCACTCCTTGACTGTTTATTTTAAGATAACAATGACTTAACTTTTGGATTTATGTAGCTTTTCATCAGAATTATTAGACTTTATTACTTTGCATTTCAAATATTCTGCTCAACTTTGAAAATGAGTTGTGGTGGCAAAGGACGGGGTTTAATTGGGGGTAGTGGTTCTTAAGGTGCCATTCATAGCCAACAGATTTGGATCTTGAGAAACTTGGTATTAGTGCTCAGGCTTTAGATTCCTATGAGTCAAGGAGCAGTGTCCTAGTAGACTCTTATTTATAGATATGTTGTTGACAATATCTATAAACATGAGGATGCATGGGAATTTTTGGAAAATTTCCCTTCTTTCTTCCTTTTTGTCTCATGCGATAGATTTTGAAGTAAGCTCTAATCCTTGAATGTTTTTATGACATATGGTGAATACGAGATAGTCCCTGGAGGATCAGATGAGGAACCACCAGTGCAGGCTATGCCTGGGGCAAGTAAGCTCGAGTGCTCAGACTACTCAACATAGAACCACAACTGCTAAGGTTACCGTAGGTAGTCCCCCAACTGTTGGGTGAGCTAGACCAACGCAGCCTGTGATACTTAAGGCACAGGATATTCCGTACAGATCACAGTTCTTAGTCCTACCATTACTCTTCCGGTTAATGTAGTATGTGATAGTGAGACCCATGTTGCTCAGACTCTTCACAAATGTCGGCGGGAGCATGTCGAATCCTCCAAAAATAATGCATTTCTAGAGGATCTGACACAGGTGCAGCAATATTTTTGGAGTGACCAAGCAACATAGTGTGAGAATATTGAACGTTTTGGAATCTTAATTCTCCTAGACCAATTGAGCTGACAGTGCCACCAGCTGTTACATGCTACTATTGGTGCTTAGAGTCCTACTGTTATTCCTTAGAACAGTAGCCTAACGCCCTAACCTAGCAACTGAGACTGCAATCCTTGTTCCTATTATGGCTTCCCAACCTATGATACTGATGGGTAGAGCAGGGCCTTCTACTATTGTTGGAGATGATATGGTGAGGAAGATGGAGTCTTTTGAAATTCTTCCTCCCAGAGTTTGATAACACTTCAGCCACTACTACGGCTCAGAAATTCATAAAGAAGAGTAAGAAGATACCTTTTACCATGGGTATTAGAGACTGTACTACTTTTCCACTATTTGGTATAGCCGAGTCTTGGTGGGTCTCTTATCAGAGGGACAGGCCAGCTGGATCTCCACAGCTCACTTGGAGTGAGTTTTTGGCCTTGTTCATGGAGAAGTTCATTCCCTAGAGCCAGCGTGATAAGAGGTAGTGCTAGTTTGAGCAAATAGAGCAAGGAGCTATGACTATGGTTGAGTATGATGTCATTTTAACTAATTTGTCTCACTATACACTTGATCCCTACTTGTTGATGAGTTACGTTACCGTATCCCAATTATGTTAGTGATTGAAAGCCACAATAGTACATATTTGGATGTTGGGGATGTTGCCATCCGAGTAGATGCAATGTAGACTCGTGAGGATGCTGAGAGAAATAGGAAAAGGGCTCGTCATCTTGTACCTACTAAGAGTGCTCTAAATGAGGGCAGGGGTGGTCATAGTCAAGGTTCTTCTAGATTAATCCAGTTAGCTGCACTTCCTCTTTTAGCACTCCAGCTCATCAGGGGCAACAGCAGCATTAGAGAAGTGGTGGTTCATCAAACCACACTTGCAGGTCCTGTAGCAGGGTACATTATGGCCAATGTAAGAAGATGGGAGGCAAAGAGTGTTTTACTTACAGTGAGTTGGGACATTATGCTAGATATTGCTCGGGGAGTAATACAGCTAAGACTTCAACAAGACCAAGGTTCTTCAGCTACTGTTCGGACCCCAGTTCAGTTTGCCAGGACTATTACGCTACTCATGTATTAGCAGCTAGGGAGCTCAGGTAGAGGGGACCTCCCCTGTGTTTAGATAGGTCAAACAAGATGCAGATGCATCCAATGCAGTGGTTACAGGTATACTTTCCATATGTTCTCATGATACTTTCGCACCTGATAGGTACGGGATCTACTTATTTGTATACAACATCATACCCCATGTAATCCCACACGTGGGGCCTGGGGGTTTACTTATTCATATGTATCACTATATTTTGCTTCGTACTTGAGAAGAGATTTTCTTATACTTGATGTTCCATTTGCTGTCTTGACCCCAATGGGGGAGTCCATTAGAGTGGACAGGGTCTATCGCAATTGTGCAATTTCCATTGAGAGGGTAAACAATGCATTCAATCTTATGATCCTAGAGATGATGTAACAGATTAATCAAGGGAAAACAGATGTTAAACTAAAATAAATCAAAAGCAATAATTGGGGCAACCCCAACTTATTGCTTTTGGCTTAAAAGCACTTTACTTAAAAGTTACTCTGAAATTTGTCAAACACTCTAAAATGCTGAAAAAAACTTGAAAACAGTTTCTAAGCCCTCCAAACAGGCTCTAGTCACATATCTTAGTGAATAACATCCAACCCAATCAAAATGAGAACTCTCAAGTGTTACCTGTCAACTTCAATTTTTATTTGGACCTTATGCTAAGTTTCATCTACCAGAAGAATCATGTATGGAATAACATTTGCCACATAATGCTACCCCCCCCTCCCGTTTTCATGTGGTGATAGTGTGTTTATAAATGAACATGGATTTCAGCATGACATAAGAAATTAAAAAATATTTTTATCAAGAGGAATCAAAAAAAAACCTTGAGAGACTTGTCCCAGATCAAGACTTATAGTGCAAAGTAAAAAGAACATATTAAAAAGTCAAGAATCTACTTACATTGGTACTTTCAATTTCTTTTAGAAATTTCTCTGGATAGTCAATATAGTTGCCGCATTCATTCTTTACTCTAACCACAAGCTCTTTCTCTTCAGCCTTTTCAAGGTTCCTTATCAAAATACTCATAGTTAACTTATCTGGGCAGAATCCAGATATTTTCATCAGTTCATACATTTCCATTGCCTTCTCTATGAGATCTACTCTAAAATACGCCCCAATCAGCTCAGTATAGGTTCTGCAATCTGGTTGCAGGCCTTCTTTTATCATGTGCACAAATAGTTGTTCAGCCATTTCAATGAACTTGTTTTTGCCCAGTATCACTATCATACTGTTGAACAGAGATAAATCTGGTGTGTACCACTCCTCGTTCCTGACAAAGTTGAACACCTGAGGTTTCGGATAAAATGCACATTTAAGATAAAATGAAGAGAAGTATTAAGGGGCAAGGAAGTCATTCTGGAAGATCTGTGAATTCCTCCAACTTATATTAAAACTCTCCAAGATCCGCCTCACGCTGATCCAAGTTGAAAGAGATAAATTGAACAAGTATGGTCGCCCCTTGTTAGGATGTACTATTAAACTTAAATTGGGGTTATTTGCTAACGTTGTTTCCCAGTGAACTAAGTTTTCAAGATAGGCAGGAAGGGTAAACACCACCGGAAAGAAAGAGCTATGTATTGGTCCCTTTGTCCATATCAAAGTATGGAATTTTAATCAGTCTAGTAAGTATCTTCAAAATTCAAATATATAGGGTCAGTGTGTTTCATGGTATGAAGGAAAACATTTTCCGGAAAATGTTTTGCAATTTTCCTATGTTTGGTTGATCAAAATGCTTGGAAAGTAGGAAAGTAAGTTGCATAAGTGACATTCCAAGTTTATTGTCTCCTTCCCACCCACCCCATCCAACCCTCACCCCATGACCCTCCCACACTCTCCATCCCTATCCGCCTCCCTAATGTTTTGCTAAATAACACATAAATACTCTTGGAATAATACTTTTTTTACATTACCAAACATTCGAAAATAAGTAAGAGACCACTTATTTTCCAAGAAAACATTTTCGAGGACATACCAAACACACCCAAAAGGTTTGTCTCGATCATGATCACATTTGAAGTTGGGTTGTGTTAAAAGTTTGACTGCTAGACACAACAAATTGAGAAGTAATTCTATCTACTACACTTCACTGTGCTTAAACAGCCATAAACTTCAAATGAGATGCCTTTAGTCAAAAAGATATTGCAATTTACGCTACTTTTGTGCAATTTTTGCTACTTGTTCAATTAAACTCTAAAAAAATTGAGTGAGCTGAGCAGAAAATAGAAGTTGAAAAATACCTTTAGAGCCAAGTGAACTTCATTTTGCCTTTGCAATTCATTCAAAGCGTCCAATACATCAGCCTTCAATAACCTACTAAGTTTGTTTTTCAACATCTCCTCTAATTTGTCAGCTGATTTTGCTAATTTCGCAGACTGTACAGCTTGTATTGCCTCTGAGGACAAAACTCTTGACCTCCACATAGGTTTTCTTGGTCCATTTCTCAACCCACACACAGTTTTCTCATTTTTCTTTGAAAAAAAACTATTGAGTTGTCTTCTTGAAATTTGAACTTCTTTCAGAAACCCCATTTCACACAATTGAATTCTAAGGGAACCCATTAAGGTGAACGATAACACCAGGGACTGTTGAGCTTTACTTAGATATTAATATCGTCGAAATTTCGCAATATTTTGAATTCTTGAAAACTCTAAACGGAACTCTTGCACACCAGGCCCAAAAAAAAGAGAAGAATTACACGTTTTTTCATCAAATCAAATAACAAACGATATAATATGACCCTTGTTCTTTTGGATCCTTTGACCATAAAAGTATTTATTTTATTTGGAAAAAGCATAAATATATCTGAACTATCATAAATGTTATGTCTACCTTTCGTTATACTTTAAGGCTATAGGAATGTTTTACACAAATTACATAGTGTTAAGAGTTAGATATATCATATTCTTACTCTTTTTCAAATTACAAAAATCTCTTAAATTTGGTGCACTGCGTATACATCCCAAAGTGTCCTGATACATCCTTCAATGTTTTGATACATCGTGTCTCGATTTTGAATACATCACTCAACGACACAATACATCGTGTACGTCCCGATATACCGCATAAAGTGATGTATCATACTGATACATCGCGTAAAGTGATGTATGAGAGAATAGGACAGAGTAAGAATTTTTATAATTTTTTTAAATGGTAGGAAGTTTTAAATAATATGGTAAAATAAATTGTGTATTTAGGTAATTTTTTCTTATAAATACCCTTATTGTCAATCTTTTGGGTTGTGTATACCCTTAAAACTAACAGATGAACTAGATTTCCAATATGGGCTAACCCATCCCAACGGGACTAACCCATAAAAGCTTTGAAATTTGACGGGCTGGCCCATATTTTTTAGTGGCCAGAAAACAGCTAGTCAAATCCACCAGTATGTGGGCTGCAGATCATGCTGGACCAATCCACTTTTTTTAAAAGTATATTTTTTATAATTTTTAAAAAAATTAAAGAGAAAAGACAAAAAGTCACCACTTAAGTTGTCCCGTATTTTCATAAAGACACCTTAACTTTGAAAGTATTCCGTCACCCCACAAAACTTTTTAATATCTTTGTAAATGAGCCATTTTGACCCATTCCCTCCCCTGGGGTGTGACCACGCACATGAGGCGCGTGATGCAGTGTTTTCACTGCCATTAACCAGTTTAAAAGTGTCATGTGTCGCTTTATTTCTTTATTATTAATTATTTAATTAATTTACATCATCTTCCCCAAATTTAAACTCAAAATAGCCATTGGTAGCCCTCTCTTCATGATTTCATCTTTTTTTCAAAGCAAAATCAACGTTGGTACTCTTTTTTTGACGAATACATCATCTTTCCCAAACGCAATAAGGTAGGAATTCATTTTCTCTTTTAATTTCTAGTAGAAAGGTTTTTTTTTGTGTATCACTAAAAGCATCAGATTCGATTTCATTACCAAAAATAATGAAGGATAAAAGTTTGAGAGTCTTCTCAAACAATGCTAAACTGAAAAACACCACTCAGGAGGACAATGTAACTAAGAAAAAAGTCGAGATTAAGACGATTTATCGATCTTCAACAAAATTTTACTTCGAAATAACTATAACCCAATTCAATTCTTGATTGGAGCAATAATGACGAGTTGAGGTCCAAGCTTCTCCTCAGCAGCTTTCTCAGCCTTAACTCTAAGTTTTACCAACTGCTTTCTCCTCTCGTATGCTACTTGCGCTCTCTCCTTCCTCTTGTTCTCGAGTTCCTTGACAGAGAGACAAGAAAATGTGAAGAATTTGGAAAGTTGAGAAATAACAAAGAAAAAAGACTTTTCTACTTTAGTAAAGAATCGGGTCGGGCTGAACGGGTTGAAAAGAGTGAGCATCACGCGCGACAACCCAGACGAGGGAATGAGTCAAAATGACCCATTTACAAAGATATCAAAAAATATTGTGGGGTGATTGGATACTTCCAAAGTTAAGGTGTCTTTATGAAAATACGGGACAACTTGGGACAACTTCAGTGGTGACTTTATGTCTTTTCTCAAAATTAAATTATAATTTAAAAATATTAACATATATATCGATAAGACATCTTCATTTTCATCTAACAATTTATATGCAATATCAATTAGGTAAACATTAAAAAATAATTAAATTTAAGAACTACGTAGAGTATTTAAATGTACACAAACAATATTATTAGTCTGAGAAAAATCATGCAATCAATTTTGAGTAGCTACAAGTGTTTGAATATTTTCATGATGGATACAATTTCTATACTTTGTGAGACCATGTCCACCAATGTTGAATGATGATTCTAATGATAACAGTAGTTATATAAATACTAAGTACATCACATTTGATGATTCTAAATTTGAATATTTCAAACTTTAAATAGTCTTTGAGTTTGGACTTTTGTTATTTTTAATACTCTATTTTATTTTAAATTTTTAATTATTTTTATTTAGCTCACGACCCGGCCCAACGTATATTTCTCAAACCCCAAAGGCCAACAGGTTTATTCGGACTATCTAAAAAGACTTTTTCTTAATGGGCTTCAAACATGTTAGCCAGCCTTGTTAAATCACGGATTAGGTCGGCCCGACCCGATGGATCTAGCCCATATTGACGACTCTAAGATGAACATGTGGTTTCATCTAAAAGATTTACCAATTTTATTTATTTATCATCCAACTTTTAAAAACCCACCCCCTTTTCTATTTTAAACCTATCCGACCCACAACTAGACGAGATGGAATTGCTCGGATGGTAAGCACGCCTCACTTCCAATCCGAAGGTTGCGAGTTCGAGTCACCAAGAAAGCAAAAGGGGTGGGAGCTCCTAGGAAAGGTAAAAAAAAAAAACGACAACTAAAATGAAATAACTCTTCCATCTTTTTGTTATGAAATCTCTTGTTGACAAAAAAAAACTTTCATCATCAAGGATGAAATCAGTGCATCCTCCCAAAAATTTCACACTCATTTCAACAACAACAAATTGATTGGAAGAATCTTTCCAACCTGGGATAAAATCAAAATTTATTTCAAAAATATTTATAACTCATGTATGGTGTCATGATCAAATCAGCCTTCAAATTACATATAAATGTATAACCCATGGATCATACACAAGCCTCAAGATTTCTACAAAATATAGATGTCTAGAAGCAAATGTGATCTTCTTTAAAGTTGTAAAAACTCTATCTGTAATAGTCAGTTTCAAGTATCTTCTTAGGCATTTCCTACGATAAAAATAACTATTGCTAAGCATAAAGCTTAGTGGTGTAAAAACTACAAATTTGAAGCCATTATATTCTCCAATATACTTTCCTCAAGTCATAGGCAGAATAATTAAAACATAATAAATAAATCAAATAAGAATATATAATCAAGTTTGATATTAAAAGATTGAAGTGTCAAGAAAGCTCATAGAACCATTTCACATGAGATCAAATAACAAGTCTAGCCCAATATATACATTATGTTGTCACACCAAGCATAATCAATTATCTAGAAGGATCGAAGCCTTGTATAAAAAAGGATCAAAACCCAATAATCAAGAGAGCCAATAACCATATTAAAAATGACTTTCTAGTTCGTACTTAAAATGGACAACTTTCACACTTAAAAAGGACCAAAAATCCAGAGTCAAGACAACAAAAAAACCTGATTCAAGAGGCATGTCAATAATGACAAAGTCATAGCCACAAGAAGGACAAAGTCCCAACAACAATACCAAGTGATCAATCAATTTGTACAAGTGGACAAGTTAAACAAGTGTCTTGCAAGTCTCAAAGGATACCAACACGACAATACAAAGTGACAAGAAATAACTAAATACCAAAACAAATTTTCAGATATAACAGTCGGTAACAAGATTATAAGTACAAGTTTATACACAAACCTCTACCATTTAGAAAACAAACTACCCAACACTATTTCAAGAGTCCAAACTATACACCAACCAATGTATCAAGTTTCTCAACTTGTATACGAGTATATACAACCTTGAGAATACAATTAAATACCCTTTTTAATTTCTAATAGATCTATCATGTTGACATAAAATAAGATTATCATCAAAAGTAAGTCTAGCCTGTGTAAACAACACTGTGCTTTCAAAACAATAAATCTGATCAGTCTGGTACCTCATGTCATAACTTAGTTTTGAAAAGGCAAACTATAAAACTGACTTTACGTCCCTCATGAAAGATGTAGGTATATGTCTTAAGGTTGCAAATAGTCAAGAATCATTGCAAAATATGTTTTGTACAAAAAAATATAATCAAAACACTAACAGTTGAACATAGGAAATTTCTAAATCAGAAATCTAAAAAGAACTTGTCCTATAATGGGTCTTCTATTTCGAATTCATAATAGCAAAATTAGATTTCAACATAAACATAAGAGACGCAGGCATATATGTTAGCTTTCCAAATCACATTTTTTCATTGAAAACAAAGTTCTACACAACGAGATATACTAATAAATACTAAACACTGCACAATTCAAAAATAAATTTGATCACATACCAAAAGATAGAGTGTGTCTTGAGTTTCAGCCAAAAGGAACACGTTATTCATGAGATTTTGTGGAATAATATGTTTATGAGAGAGATCTCAAAGTTTCTTAGCATTAAGGTAAACAAATTCTATAGAGGAGGTGTGAAAATATATCTTACAAAAGTGATACTTATCATTTAAAAAGGGTGGCTACCCAAAAAATGAGAAGTTGGTTGTCCAAAATATATACATATACACCTTTATATATATCTCACCTTCCTTTATCAAATTATAGGTAATTATAATTAGTATATTATGTAAATACCCATCCCCTTAAATTAGAATCGCAATTTATGGTAAGCAAATTTTTAAATATCGCAAAATTTCAAGTTCCTAAAATGTGACTAGTGCGTACTCTAATAATTAAGGAATGTTGTATCGAAATGTGAATATTGGTTTAGTATTTTGGGGTGTTACTATGGTTTAGCTATAACTATTCAATATTGCTAAGAAATTAGGTTTGAACAATCATTTAGTTTTGAAGATTAAGATTCTTATTTCTAACGAATTAACTAACAAATATCAAATCAACCAAAACTTATTATCTAAAAAGAATGGATTGTCTTAAGATTAAGAAGGTCTAGAATTATGTTATTTTCAATTGTCGATTCCTTCTCACTACGTTAGCTATAACCTCACCAAACTAATATCTATCGATCATGAGTCTTCTCTTACTATAAATATCTCTTGACCACGTGTAATAATTTCTAGCGTTATTCTCTCGAATGAACCCTAGTTAATCAATTAATCTATTCACTTAGATTGCATCAAAGCTTTGTCATTTCTAATTTCCGCTTTTAAATCTCAATCAATAATCTCTTAATACTTCAAAGGGATGTTGTTCAACTAAAACCTAATATCATAATCTCTCGAACAACAAGATATAATTGCACCGTTAATCATTGTTTAACAATTAACTACAATCACTATGTAGTTGAACAAATAGTGATTAAAAGAGACTCAATTATATAAAAACATAACAAGAATTCATCGTACCAAAAGGTCCATCAAAACTCTAGATAGAAAATTAGCTACTCATAAAAGTATGTGAAAACATAATACTTAAATCCATAACCAATAATAAAAAATAAAAAGAAGAAAAGAATTAATCATTGTCGAATCGTTTGCTTGCTTCACAGTGACTCCTGGCGCTCTCCTTAGGTTGAACTCTCCTTAGGTCAAACTCTCCTTGCAAAATATGTATGAATTATTTATAGGTACGAAAAAATTCCAAATAAAATAATCAAGTCCAAAAAAAAATTGAAAACAAATATCAAATTTGGATCAAATTATATCAAAAAAATCAAATTTAGATATAATATTAAGTATAAATCGATATAATTAATAGTCAAAAGATAATTAAAAATATATGTGAGGTAAACAATAGCTAAATATATGCATTTTGGCCTAACATTAGTTCTAGAGCTCTCTTTAGACCTTAAATCACTCCTAACATGCTTACTACTTATTGTCATGACCATAAGATAGGGTACTACTCCATAGCCTCTCTTGACACATAAAAAACTATTATTTCTTATCGTCGATGTTTCACTTAAAGTCTTGAATCATTTGGGCGACATTTAATTACAATCATCTTAGTTCATTTAATCAATTTTAAATTTTAAACTCATCGTATAGTTACCACATTTTTTATCTTGGTATGATTTATCTGCAATATTGAAATTTTTAGGGTATTACATTTAGATTGTTGAATTTTAATTTTCGAATGCTTATTTTTGAACATTATTTGTTATTGAGGAGGACAAGTAGCTTTTGTGAGTTTGTGCTCTGTTCAATTGAGGATCACGTTTAGACCCTGTTTGACATTATTGCTAAAAATAACTTATTTTTAGAAGCATTTTTTTAAAATGATTTTTTAGAAAAGTATTTTTTAAAAAAATAATAATTTGTGTTTGACTAATTCATCTGAAAAGTGTTTTTTATAAACAAATTGTGTTTGACTGATTTTCTTAAAAAGGTGTTTTTGATAGTCAAGTTACATAAAAGGACAACTATTAATGTACTTCTAATATTAAAATTATTTTATACAGAAAACTATTTTAAATATCTGTTATAAAATAATTAATTAAATTTTTAGTTTTATTAAATTAAAATGTACATGTTTAGATTTTCAATCAATATTATACATTTTTGGGAGGTTGAAATCTTTAATTGTTTTTTTTTCTTCATAATATTGTAAAGATATTGTTGTTATCTTTTTTCTAATTCTACAAAGTAATACGTAAAATAATATATAAAATAACTTATAAAATTTATTATATAAAAATAAAAAATAAAATTCTTAAATGAAATTTAACCAAACGTATGAAATATGTTAATTAATTAATAAGAAATATATTGGTAAATATGTATATATGAAAAATATATTTTAGTCTTAAGAAAAATAGTTTTTTGTTTCTGCTTCTGTTTTTTTTTTAAAAAAAAAAGAAGGAATTTTTAGCTTCTTCTTCCTTTTAAAAGCACTTTTTCGATTTGTCAAACACTTAATTTTTGAATAAAGTATTTTTTCTCAAAATAAATATTTTTTGTCTCTCAACAACCAGTGGCGGAGCCACCTTAGGATGAGGGGGGTCATCCGACCCCCCTCCGGCGAAAAATTATATGATTTATACATGGTTAAAATATTTTTTTAAGTATATATAGTAGATGTCGAACCCCCTTAGGTTACTTCGTATGTCTATTTTTTTAGATTTTGAACCCCCTTGTTAAAAATCCTGGCTCCGCCACTGTCAACAACAATATCAAACATGCTCTTAGTTAGCGTGGTAACAATTCTCAAACATAATAACTTGAAATTGAAGAATTACATCACTATTGATTTTATTGAATTTAAACTATTTAATTGATACTGTTTCACTATGATCACTATGATAATTATTTTATTTATATGAACTCTTACTCTTAAACACTCACTGGTATCTAGTACTCAAGTATGTCATTACTATCTTTTTAATGATAATTGATATGTGTTAGGTAACATCAAAAGTAGACTTTAGAGGATGCAATGAATGAGCTAGGAAGTGATGCCATTTTTTTTTTTAATTTTTTAATTTTTGGTGGAGTTTGGTGAGTCTTCTTTCTATTGGAGCTATACTATTGAGTAACTTTTTTTAAAAATAAATAAATTATTTTAGGTTCTGTCCTGAATTTAATTAGTATTTCATTTATTTCAAGGACTTCATAGACAAATATAGGTATTGTGGGTAATATTTTATTAGTCATTGGTTGACTTATTAGGTTATCGAGATATATATTATTTATTTAAGTATTGACTATTGACTTTGATATTGATTTTTTAAGATAAGTTAAATATTGGTCAAATTGTGCACTAATATATTATTTATAATGAGAATGGGGCATTTATCATGTTTTACTATATTTATAAAGTGGGGTTTTAGCATCAAATGTCTATTTCCTTTTTACACTAAAAAAATCCATCTTATTATGATGGCAAATAACTTGATAATATATGTAAATAAATAATATCTTCGTCCATTTTTAATTGTCATAATTTTTTTTTTTTAGAGTCAAACAATAATAACTTTGACTAACATTTTATAATGTATTTTTTCATCATATTGATATGCAAAAAATTGGAATTTATAGTACTTTTCGTATAGTTTTTTAATATCTAAATTTTTTGTTTACAATATCGAATTAATGTAATCTAATTTAACTTTGAAAATTTGTCAAATTAACTTTTAAAAATGGCAACATGACAATTAAAAATGGACAGAGGGAGCATGTGTAACTTTTCTTAATAGTTTTGTGAAATTAAATCCATATGATATTATACTCTACTTTTTATGAATTTAGGAATACTAAGATATATCCACAATTAGAATAGAAAACTAACCATAAATGCCATTTGCCATAATAAATGAAACTATTCTTTTCTTTTCAACAATAAATGTCATTTGCCATTTGCCATTTCCCCAACAATTTGTTAAGGTGAGTGAAGTAATCCTATTATGATATTATACTAAAAGTAGGAAGCCACAAAAATAAAAGTTGAAATATTATTTTATCCCATCTTTATTCAAAATATAAAATATCTAAGCAATTAAATAATAATTATATATACTCCCTCCATCCCATTTTATATGTCACATTTTTACTTTGCACTTGCATTAAAAAATGATGTAACTTTACCCTTCTACCCTTATTTAATGTTTTCTTAAGTCAACTTTATAATAAATGATGAATACATTTTCAAGATTAATTAACTACTTTATCAAGGGTATAATAGGTAAAATATGGTAATATATGCATAAATTTTATAAAATGACAAGTATTGTGGTCCAGCTATTTATAGAAAAGGATGAGTGATGACATATAAAATAGGACGGAGGGAGTATCATATTATATTAAATACTAAAAATGAAAAGGTGTTTTAAAACACATTTTAAGAATGACTCTCCATTCTCCAACATAACTTTTGAGCTTTCTACAGAATTCTAGGCAAACTTTTGGCTTATAAATATCATGTGCATGAGGTAAAATTATTATTGGCAAATACATAAGCTAATTCGCCTTTCATAGCTCAGAAGAAAAAAGAAATTGATTTCATCAATTACAGAAAATGCTTAAGCATGGAGATCGTATATTAAGGTAGAAGGTTGTAGTGGAGTATTCTCTTGCTTTCCGAAGGGTTTAGACTTAGTGGTGTCTGTCGTAGTAGTACTTTTATTCTTGTACTGTCTTTCTTTTGCTTTCTACCACCAATTGTTTTTATGGTGTTTCGGTTATTGCACTTTTTTGTCGTTGTTATTGTTTTCGTAATAGTTGTTATATTATATTATATTCTCGTCACTGTCATTTTTCTTTTTCATATTTACTCTGATTTGCTATACTCGACTCAAGTTGAGGGTCTTCTGAATTGAGGTAAGGTATGTGCACACTCTACACTCCCTAGACGGATTTCACGAGATATGTTATTATTATAAAAGAAATAGCAATAAAATCAGACAACAAATTTAAACGTTTGGGCTGAATTGATAAATGTACATCTATTTGCTTTGTTAGCAAGTTTTGTCGAGAAATATGTTTATTCATCCTGTTTGATAAGTTATTGATAATTTTTAAGATTTCTTTTGTCGTTAAATTTCATTTCTCTTAGTTAATTTAGTATTTAGAGTTAGAGGTATTTACATGCATTTACAGTAATCTAGAGCATGAAATTCAAATGACATATTTATATATACCACTACAAGAAAAGTGTGAATTACATGGGGATTTTCCTGGGGATTAGTATGAAAATCCGTAGGAAACTTATTTTCATGCAAATTTTCATACTAATTCCTAGGAAAATCCCCATGTAATTCACATTTTTCTTGTAGTGTACCATTAGGGCTATATGATATTGATTTTCTTCACTTATTTATTGCTAGATGGTAACTGTGTTTGTCCGCTTTTTCGAATTTATTTCTATTTAGTAAATAAATAACTAAAGTAATGAATTACAGTAAACACAATACAAGTTCAAATTTTAAATGGTGTCTCCGTATCATAACAACAAATATTTTCTCAAGTGACATAGCTTTTAAAATAGATTTTTGATTTATTATTTTGTTACACAAATTTTATAATAAAAGCTGAAAATATATATGCAACGCATGGTCTGTGCCTTTTGTTTTTCCTCTTTAAACTTGTAGCTTCTGAATTCCAAATATGGATAACTTATTGATTCTATATTTATTTTCTATCTATAATCTATATGAATAAAGTCTTGCGAATGATGTGTATGTTTTATTTTTCTTCTATTTATTGGAAGTGTATTAACTACTAAACAAAGTTAAAAAATTACCGATAATAGCTTCAACGGAATTGATTTACCGATGGTAGTTTCAAAGGAATTAATTTTAAACATTACAATGTGTCCCTCATTTGGTGTTTCTTGACGCACATTAAAAAATATTACTCACTTCACACGATTTGCATAAAATTTTAATTGTTCTAAGGAATCTATAAAAATTCACATGAAACACACGTGCGTTCCAGAGACTAGTTTCAACATTATCTTCTTGACTGGAATTTAAGAATTACTCCCCCTATACAATAAAAGTGGTTCATTATTAACTTGACATATAAATTAGGTGTCTGTTTGATATTGTTGTTGGGAGACAAAAAATACTTATGTTGAGAAAAAAACATTTTTAAAAAAAGAATAAGGCGTTTGATTGATCAATAAAATTACTTTTGAATGGAAACACAACCAATTTTTCTAAGGTTGGATGGAAGCTAAAAAAATTTGCTTTTAAAAATACACACAAGCAAAAAAATATTTTTTTCAAGACCAAAATATCCTACCATATATACATATTTATTAATATATCCCTTAATATTTATTTATTTTTGTGGTGGATTTAATTTGTGAAGTAATTTTTAATTTATTTTTCTTGATTTTTAATTATATTTAAATCATCATATTAATAGTATATCAATATTTTTTTTATACATCTATGTGTAATATTGATTGACAATTTGAATATGTATATTTTAATTTAATAAAAATAAAAATTAAATTAAATTTTTTAATAATAGATAATTAAAATAATTTCTCTCTATAAATAATATTAATATTAAAAGTGCATTGATACTTGTCCTTTTTCATAATTTGACTCTCATTTTTTTTAAAAGATTACTCAAACACAATTTGCTTATCAAAAACAGTTTTCAAATGAATTAACCAAACATAAATTGTTTTTTTTTCAAACACTTTTCTGTAAAGCTATTTTTAAAAAGTGCTACTAAAAATAAGCAGTTTTTAACAGCAATGCCAAACCGATTCTAAGAAGTAGTAAATGATAACTGTATTTTTACCAAATCATCTTTATTAAATATAAATCATCTAAACATTGAAAAATAAATATTATTTAATAGCAAGAGTAAAATATACATAATTTATTTATTAATTTTGTACGCTATACAAATATTGTTAGATATCCCAAAATATTATAGTGAATAAAATAAAGATGGACGGAGAAAATAATGTAACTTTATTACATTATTTTTTATCAAAAAACAATTGTTACGGAAATTCTTTGAGTCATAATCATTTAATTAGTGTTTAATAATTTCATAAATATTTTGGTTAGAACTATATTTATTACTTAATATAGAAGTAAATAATAGTTCTATTTTTCTTAAATTAATATGATAAAAATAATAATGTGGATTTTTTTTTGTTCCATATTTGGTCCTTGCACAAGTTGATATATTAGCGACACGTTCATGACATGCAACAAACTATTTCTTGGTTTTCTGCAAAACATTAATATAAAAACCTAAAACAGCTAATGCACAGTGTTTACACACCAAAATTCGTAACCGAAAGAAAAAATTATTTCTCAGGTTAACATTTACATAACCCACCCACAATTTCTAACAAAAAAAAATTAATTTCTATACGATCTTCGATTTGTGTGAAATTTTGGGAAAAATATTATTATAATTGGGTTGGGTTTTTTTGTTTGAGAAAAATAAAATTTAATCATGAAGTTTGGAGAAACTTTCATGGAGTATTTACAGGCGGAAGAAGGTTTGGACAAATTTAGTCCGCATGTTGAATACAAAAGGTTGAAGAAAGTTTTGAAGAGTTGTAGGGCTTGTAGGGCTGCTGCTTTGAAGGAATCCAATTCCAATGGAGAACAACATGATGATCATGAAAATGAAAATTCTGCGATTTGTCAGCTTGAATCTTGCCAATGTATGTATTTTTTCCCCCTTTTTTGATTTTGTTTTCAATTTTAGTTTATGGGATTTGGGTATTTTTCATTTGATTATATGTATATATATGATCATAAGAATTTTTATATGCACGCCTGATTGCAACTTTTCGGGGTAAGCAAAACGATTAAATGTAGGTTACATATATTTTTTGTGTTTTGTTTCTCTGGTGATGAAATATAAATTGCAATTACAAAGGAATGGAGATTTTATTGATGAATATATGTGAGTATGCATATTTTTCCTTTTTTGATTCTTATATAATTTTCTCCGTGATTCGAGGGTATTTAACCTATTTCTAGAAAATAGGATGATTTTGGACCTCTTTGCGATGTATTTGATTGCGGAGAATGTGAGCGTGCGACTTTGACAAAGGTGGTATTTGATGTCTTGATTTCTTTATGAATGGGATTTCGAAATGCCTCTTCAAGAGAATGTGTTACCATTTATGTAGGCGTGAGCTAAGGTATAGGGTAGAGTAGCCTCCAGGAGCACTAACAAAGAAGATTTATTTGAAGAGCTTTGTTTATGAATGAATAGGCATGTGGGAACAACATTGCTTGCATTGATTCAATTGATTGAAGTGGCGGTTATACTAAACATACATATACAACCGGGCTTATCTTGTAGAGTCGCACTAATTTTTTTGATGTCTACGACTCCCTAATATCTTTCTTGGAGAAAAGACCAAATGAATCCTAGAGTGAATAAGCAAACACAACAACAACATACCTAGTGTAATCCCACAAGCGAGGGTGGTGTGCACACAAACCTTACCCCTGTTTTGTGGAGACGTGGAGGCTGTTTCCGAAGGTCATTGAATAAATGAATAAAAATGGAAGGAAATTGTCATGAGTTAATGTAACTAGCTGAAGGTTTCATATTAAGTATCACATATAATTATTGTCAGAATATGGCTAACCTCACATATTTGAGTGCAATTCTGTGTAGTCATGAATTGGTTACCTTAACCTTTTTGCCGCTGCGTAATAGCTCCGTCATTCTCACACATGCTATATGAAGTATTTCAAAATTGAAACTGGAATCTTTACTTGGTAGCTGGTACAAAATTCTAGGGAGATTTTTGTGGGATACACCTTTGATAATTTCCTTTTATATGTTGAGAACGTGTAAACAAGGACAATATTTTTTTTACGAGGTTATGTAATAATAGTGAGAAGGAGAAAGGAAATGAGGGAAACCAGATATTTCATAGATTTAAAGAAATAAAACATTTGAGACCTCTACGTAGGCTTAATGTAGGAAATGAGATTCACTTTTGATTTGAGGAATGATATAGCAATTGATGCTTGACCAAATCTTGCTTAGCTTGGCCCGTTGAAGATTTTGTCTAGTAGCTCTTTACAAGGTAATGCTTCAAGTGACCCCTCCATGGAAAGATCAGAAGACAATCATATAGTCATATGTTATAGATTTGTTAATAGAGAACAACCAATAGCGGAACACTTAACACTTCAAAGGGGGCTGTGTTGATACATCGACTTATCAATTACACCGGGTGCACACTTTGTTCATCCAAGCTGTCAGCGCTAGGTTTAAAATAGAGAGGGAGAGCCATTCTATTTCTTTGATGCACATGACTTGTCCAAATATAATAATACTTCATTTGAAGTCTATTCATGAGTAAACCAATCTGAAGCTCTATGTTTGAGGATAACTACAACCTGCTCTAAAGGCTTTTAGAGAAGGAAGAAAGTAAGTACGTGCTAGTCTCTCTGCATGTGCGTTGCATGTGTAGTTCATCTTATTTTTTCCTAATCTATATACCTAAAGTATTTCATACATAGAAAGATATTTTATTTTGTTATTAAATACAATATCGATAGATAGCACTCTCGCACAACTCTCTCTATGTTTGAGCCATCACACTAGCAATTAAACTTTGATATATTTCCTTTCTAAAATTATTTTTCTAGTAGACAATGTTGGAAGTCACATTCTTTGATAAGGTTTATTTCCTAGACCCCCTTAGTGAAAGTCTTGGATCCGTCGTTGTTCGGAATAAGTCACTGCATTTCCGTGAAAGGCATTTGGAAACATTCTCGTTACAAATATTCACAAGATGTGTCCACACTACAGAATTTTCAGCGTGTGTACCATTAGGTAAAACTAAGTCAATTTGAATACCCTTAAAGCTCCCTTTTGAGACTGACCAAATGTATCTTCAGGAATTGCAGTCAAAGTTGAGAAGACATTCTTTTCTGAAAGAGCTCTAGCAATGCAGCAGTTCATCTATATACGTTGCCTATATTTTTATTTTTTTTCAATATCAGTTACAAGTTGTACCAGATGGTATTGTGCATTTTCAATGGGGACACTTGCAAGAGTATTCTCTCTGTTGCTACATCCAGAAATAGGATCTTGCTGCAGCTAATGAGTATTTTAGAACCAAAAAAAATTCTTTGTTTTTTCTCAGTCAGTCTGCATATTCTTTTTTTTACCCCTCATTTTTGTTTATACCAAAAAATAGCATTTTAGATGGGTAATCTTTTCTGTGTTCACTAGTTTTACGGAATCCATATACTTCAATTTTCGGATACCCTTTATGTTTAATATGCTTCATTTGATTATCCTTTGTGACAGTCTTTAACTATGCACTTTTAAATTCTTCTAGTGTGCGATCAAAACTTCTTCGCTGAGTTGAAAAAGGAGGCTTCTGATATAGCTGGTTGCTTCAGTTCTAGAGTGAGAAGACTTCTCCAACTTCATACTGCTCCAGGAATACAAAAATACCTGGTAACGTTGCGTCAATGTTTCAAGAATGATCAGCAGGCCATGATGCAAGAGTGCCAAATACTAATTGAATATGCCATGATGAATGCTATTGCTATGCAAAAGATTCTTAAGAAATATGATAAAGTAAGCGACTGTACTGCATTTTTCTTAAGCAGAAGTTATATGTGTACTCTTTTTAAATAGAGACATCTTTATGTAGGTTCACTGCTCTGTGACTGGAAGGAACTTTAAGTCAAAGATGCGTTCTGAACGCCTTGAGATTCTACAATCACCATGGTTGATAGAACTAGGTGCTTTGTATATGAATTTCAATGAATCGAATGGTGGGAAGTCTAATGTGATTTTCAGCCAATTTTCTTGCAATCTCAGTGATACAGGGTCTATTATTACTTTGAAGTTTCCAGATTCTGTGAAATTAGAGTATGATCTGACTTGTCCAATCTGCTTGGTAAGCATACCCTTTTTTTTTTGTTTAACCATGATACGGAATCCCTAGGATATTAATAATCCACTTGTTCATGATTTCTAGGATACTGTCTTCAATCCATATGCTTTAAGCTGTGGGCATCTTTTCTGCAAATCTTGTGCTTGCACTGCAGCTTCTGTGATGATATTCCAAGGTATTAAGGCTGCAAGTGATGTGTCAAAATGTCCAGTTTGCAGAGAGGTTAGCACCGTTACACTTTTTTTCTTTCAGTTACTTTGAGAGCATATATTAGCATGATTTCTTAATTCTAGAGTGCATGCTGAAAAAGTTTCTGCTTTAACTTTTCTCCTCCAACTCTGCGCATATGTGACATTCCTTTTATATCAAACTCTGGAATCTCGTAAGCTTTGGATCATCATATAAGTATGCCTTTCCTAATCTAGCATGTACAAAAAGAAAAATAACCAAGTAACAAATTTATCGAATGCAAATACCACTTGGAGTTTCTGGTTTAGCCAAGTCAAGGTTCTGGTATGTCTTCATTGTGAAGCTCAATTTGATTTTGAAAATCAGCTTTTCGGAGAGCCCCCCTGTGTAAATATCAACAGATATGCTGGAGTAGAATTTCTCTTTGATATTTTTTGTCTTGCTAAGCTGTGTCTGTGAACAAACATGCATTTCAATTTGGATAAGATCCATGAAAATCTATTTGCAAGAACCTCTCAAGAAAGTCTCGGTTTCACGTAATTTAAATGTATTTTCAGAAGAACGACCTAATTCTTTGTTTTACCACTCTACTACAATAACTTTTCCGCCTATTGATAGATATTCACTCTCTACTTCTCACCACTATTACAACCACTACCTACAAAACTAGAAGTATATCACATCCTAGACATTCCATTTTGCACTAAAATAAAACAAAAATGATGTTGTTGGCCTTTATTGGTATTCGGAACTGTTAAAGAATGGCAAAAGTCCCACATTGGTGTGGTTAATGAGATGGGAGGTCTCCTTATAAGGATTTGAGCTAGGTTTTAGGGTATGAGTTAGGTCCAAAGACCTAATTTTACATGAACATCTCAAGTTTCTCTCTTTCCAAATTGTCCACCAAATGCAAGCCGTTATGGTATTCCTCCATTTCCTCCTTTGTCAGTCCCAACACCTCAAATACTCAGAGATATTGCTAGGCGTTGTCCATTAATGTCCAGTAAGTTCCAAAAGAGTGAAAAAAATGATAGTTGCCCATCTGTCCTAGCTTTGGTGGACAGAGCTACATGTTTGCTTGTGGGAGGTGGACAGAGCTACATTCCTCCATCTTTTGAAGTTTTACTGAAATAAGAATTAACTTATTGTTGCAGGTTGGAACTTATGCTAATGCAGTGCATATGTTGGAATTAGATTTGCTTCAGAAGAAGAGGTCAGTAACATAAAGTATTTGTATATATATTTGCTATCAACAGGTAGTGTCATTCGTTTATTCTTTCACTAATTTATACGCTAAATTTTTCAAAGGCGATTGAGTAAAACATTATGAAATTGCTTATTCGCTTTTATACTTTTCAGATTTAAGCAGTATTGGAAGGAAAGACATGCTTCCGAACGAGCTGAAATGGTGAAGCAATCAAAAATCTACTGGGATAGCCAAACAAGATATGCTGTCGGTTTTTAGATACCGTCTTGGTGCAACAGCGCGATGGAGCGATCTATTTCCTCCGAGCTCCGATTTTTTTCACATTCATCAGCTAAATATCATCAGCTGGTGTTTTTGTCTAATTTAGAACATTGTTTCTTGATACTAATAGCTTCCTGATTCCTAGACTATTGGAGTTTGCCAAAGTTGCTAAAAGTGACATATTGTGACTTTGGTTTCTTTTCTTGCAAATTTTTTCTTAAGACTCATTTATCAGATTTCAAGGTGGCAATTTTGGCTTGAATTTCTGATATTTTAAATCAGGGCCTCTATAAAATCCATTTTGCTGTTTCTTTATATGTTTTTGTGTATTACACTCTCCGTTCTTATTTATATGTCGTTCATACTAAAAGTAGATGATCCTTAATATTTGTCATTTTACAAAATTAATGTATAAATGACTATTCCTCCTTTTATTTCCTTGAGAGTTATTTGCTTTGAAAGTATGAATTTGATCAACACAGGAAATAATTAATTCATGTTCATTGGTTAATTGAATTAATCAAAATAAATTAATTTATGTTCATATATTGAAAATTTGACTTCAAGAGAATACTAGATAAGGGTACAATGGTAAACCTACGCAGTTTCTTAAGGGACATGAAATTTTAAATAATGACATATAAATAGGAATGGATACGAGAGTATAAATTCTTTTAAGCACTTTTTGGTCGTGATAATAGTGGCTTTTAAGTTTAACAACTATTAAGCCTAGGTTCTAAACAAGCTAAGGTCGGCTATATGAATACTCATTTCTTCTTCATCATTATAAATTAAACTAGGTAAATTATCCGTGCTTCGCATGAGATTGAACTATTTTACTAAGCTTACATATGATCATTCGGTAATATTCATATTTTTGATACATACACACCATTGCCAAGAACATTGTATCTTAAGGCAAAGCATTCCTCCGAAATCTTAACGTGCTATATTTTTTTTAATTTTCGTTTTTGTTATACAAAAATTTTGAGTCATAGAGAGATTTTAAGTATAAGAAAGAAATCTAAGAAAATCTCCATGGAAATAGTTGGTCAGAAATAACGAAATTTTCTAAATTCCAAAAAGTTATAAAGAACAACATCAAACGTAGGGGTGTACATGACCGGGTTGGTTCATGTTTTTCAAATATCAAATCAAACCATTTGTGTCGAATTTTTAAATCTATAAACCAAACCAAACCAATAAAACTTGGGTTTTTCAACCTCGGGTTTTCCAGATTTTTTTGGGTTTTTCCGATTTTCGGGTTTTTTCGGGTTTTTCCGGTAAAGTATTCATACAAACATATAATTTACTTGTACTTCAAATATTTTTTTAGTCCTACCAAAATACAACTATCTAAGGTGTTTCTTAAGAAAATAACACAAAATATGATATGCGTAATGACACTAAAATATCCAACAAAAAATAATAATAATGAAATCGCGTAAAACAAATATTGCAAATTAACAAGTCATAATGAAAATGATCATAATTTAAAAGTACTAAATCATGCTAAAATAAGTTTAATAAGTATTAG
>JAJOOS010010820.1:0-49245 GCA_029582725.1 Solanum chiquidenum | reverse complement strand
ATTTTCACACATTTTCTATTAAAACAAAAGAAATTTAATATACATACATTGAAATAAAAAAGTAGCAAAATCGATAGGTTGAAAAGTAACTTTAAATTAAGTAAAAATTAATTATTATTATTTTTACTATGTGCATGTGTTCAGTAAAATCTCAACCCATTCATTATAAAACTATTATTTCAATTGATATAACTTATCATGTATTTTTGAAAGCAAACTAAATTAGAGATTTTTTTTCAGACGTTGTGTTTAGTGGAATTTTTTTTTATTGACGGTATTGATAGTAAAGTTGTTAGGTAGAACAAGTTGGATATCAATTCTACTTACTGAAAAATTTTGTTCGTTGCCTTAAAAAAATTTGAACACCCTTCATAAAAAGTCTAGCTCCGCCACTGGGAACGGGGGAGTATTTATCATTTCACAAAATCAATGAATAAATGACAGGATTCTTCATATTTACACTTTTAAAGTTATTAGCCTGGAAAGTATACATTTGTTCAACATAGAAAAATTAAGTACTTAATTAATGTTCATTGGTCAAATCAGTTAATCATAGTAAATTAATTTATGTTCATTTATTGAAATTTGACTTCAAAAGAATACTAAATAATGATACATGATAAATTTACCTAGTTTCTTAAGGGGCATGAAACCTAAAATTGTGACTTATAAATAGAAACGAAGGGAGTAATTCATTAATCTTTATCTACTTATGTGCCTCTAAATTTTAGAATAATTAATGATAAGACAATGTTTGGAAAAAAAAACCATTAAATCTCTACGACTCCGAGAGAGTAATAATAGTACTCTCCCATAAAATTAGTGTCTTAACATGTACTTTTTTTGACTCATTTTATGTTATACTATTTTTTAGTCCGTCCAAAAAAATGTCATATTACTATAATTACAAATAATAATTCTCCTTTTTTATTAATTCTTGATGAAATAATTTATATTTATGACCAAACAAGAATCTTAAAAAAAAAAAAAAATTTAGACAAATAAACTGGAAATATTTTTTTCTTCTTAAATCATGGTAATAGTCATATGGTATCACATCAAATCAAATGAAAAAAGAGAGTACTCCCTTCTTTTAAAAAAAAGACTTTTTTTCTAGAATACCTCTTTTCTTCTTTCTTTTTTTGTAATATTTTACTTTTAGTTTTTTACGTGGTGTGTTTAAGATCACAAAATTAAAATGTAATTTATACATTTGACAGAATTTTAATTTAGTATCACAAAAAAAAAAAATTAATTTTTTTTTTTCTTAAACTTTGTATTAAGTCAAATTAGGTTACCCTTTTTTAAACGATAGGAGTAGTTTTTAAGAGGAGTTGAGAGTAGGGTGTGATGGACTGATCAGTACTTCGAATGAATATCAATGGATTCTATCAAAATTTTGTCTCTGTTGAAATCATCTTTAACATCAGTGAAACGAGGCAAACTGTTGCACCAGAAGATTGTTACTATAGGGTTACAAAGCAATATTAACTTATCCAAGAATCTAATTAATTTATACATATCTTGCGAAGATTTCCATTCCGCAAAATTGGTTTTTCAAAATCTTGAAAATCCTCTTGATATCACTTTGTGGAATGGTCTCATTGCTTCTTATACTAAGAACCAACTGTTCAATGAAGCTCTTGACCTCTTTGACAAGCTGTTGCAATTCCCATATCTTAAACCTGATAGTTACACCTTTCCTAGTGTACTCAAGGCTTGTAGTGGTTTAGGAAATCTTCGATATGGTCAAATGATACATGCTCATTTGATTAAAACTGGGTTTTTATCAGATGTTGTTGTGACAAGTTCAGTGATTGGTGTGTATGCCAAATGTGATTTGTTCGCTTCTGCTATACAACTGTTTGATGAAATGCCTGAAAGAGACATTGCGTGTTGGAATACTGTCATTTCGTGCTACTATCAAAATGGGCAATTTCATAAAGCCCTTCAATTCTTTGACAAGATGAAAGATTTGAGATATATGCCTAATTCGGTTACTTACACAGCTGCAATCTCATCATGTGCGAGGCTTTTAGATATTGAAAGAGGGGAGACAATTCATCGGGAATTAGTAAACAATAAGTTTCTGTTGGATGGTTTTGTAAGTGCTGCTCTTGTCGACATGTATGGTAAATGTGGCCTTTTAGAGAAGGCTAAAGAGATTTTTGAGCAAATCCCTGCCAAGAGTTTGGTTTCTTGGAACTCCATGATATCTGGGTACAGCTTGAGAGGTGATAGCAAATCATGCATTCAGCTTTTACAAAGGATGAACAAAGAAAACATGAAACCCTCTTCTGTGACTTTAAGTAGCTTATTAATGGCGTGCTCTAAATCTGCTCAACTGCAGCACGGGAAGTTTTTTCATGCATATATAATTCGAAATAACATACTATCTGATGACTTTCTTAATGCTTCACTTGTTGACTTATATTTCAAATGTGGCAAAGTTGAGACTGCGCAAAACATCTTAAGTAAGATGGCAAAGAACAATGTGGAAGCATGGAATGTAATGATCTCTGGACATGTGTCAGCTGGCTACTACTTGGAGGCACTTGCCATTTATAATGACATGAAATTGGCAGGGATAAAGCCTGATGCAATCACTTTGACTAGTGCCTTGGTATCTTGTTCACAGTTGGCAACCTTAGAACATGGCAAGGAGATCCACAAGTGTATCATTGATAATAAGTTGGAATCCAATGAAATTGTTATGGGATCGCTGCTTGATATGTATGCTAAATGTGGTGCAGTAAGTGAAGCTTTTAAAGTCTTTGATGAGTTGCCTGAGAGAGATCTGGTATCATGGACTACAATGATTGCAGCATATGGATCTCATGGCCAAGCTTTTGAAGCGCTTAAACTCTTTAATGAAATGCTGCATTCTAATGTAAAACCCGATAGAGTTGCATTCCTCGCAGTAATTTCTGCATGTGCTCATGCAGGATTAGTGGATGAAGGTTACCAGTATTTTAATTTAATGGTCAGTGGCGATGGCATTCAACCGTCAGCTGAAGAGTACTCATGTTTAATTGACCTTCTTGGACGTGCTGGAAGATTGCGTGAAGCCTATGCAATTCTGCAGAGCAACCCGGACACCAGGGAGGATGTTGAGTTGTTAAGCGCATTAGTTTCTGCATGCCATTTGCATGGGGAGTTAGAGATTGGAGAAGAAATTGCAAAGATGCTTACTCAAAAGGATGAAGATGATCCATCCACTTATGTTATTTTAGCAAAAATATATGCTTCGCAGAACAAATGGAATGAGGTACGCAAGTTGAGACTGAAGATGAAGGAGCTGGGGTTGAGGAAGAAACCTGGATGTAGTTGGATTGAAGTAGACAAGAGGATTCAAACATTCCTGGCAGATGATAAATCATTCCTGCTAGTAGACGATGTTTATCAATGTCTATCTTTAATAAATAGTGACATGGAAACCTATGAATGCTTAAGCATTGATAGCAAGAGAGATGGATACTACTTAAAGCCAACTACTTGACCAAATCAATCTCCTTGCTCATAGACATAACTTTGTTTTTCCATAAAATGACAATCATATTTCTGCCTCTCACTGAAAAACTGATCAGGATGACCATTTTCGGTCTCATATGGACCTTCACCTCATAGTGGATAAGAGCAAGATCCTTCACATTCAAATTGACAGTTTTGAAATATTTAAGGTAAGAATTTATTTTTGTAGCTTTATGTATACATTAGTAAGAATGCTAAGTGTTAATATTGTTACCATCCTATAATTGCATAGGTTGGACTCGTGAGAGACATCACTTCCACATGAGTTGGACAAGTTTTGTCTACCTTTCCTAATTCGCCTATTAGCCTTGTGGCAAAATGATGTAATTAACACAATTTGATGTAGCTCATGAAGAGTATGCATGTCTTGAGAAATTTGGAGGATCGAAAAGTATATGAAAACTGCCTAAGCTAGGGTTGTATTTTATATATCTTCAACAGAATGTTTAGTTTAGCTATGAAGTGAAAAATAGTTGTCTTAGTAAGTTGAAAATTTCAGCATTATGTGATATATGTTTGGCATTCTTTATCTCAGGTAGGATGTCTTGTTCGCACGGTTCAACTCTTAGAGGTGAGTTTGGAATGAACAGCCGGATATGTGTCAGAGCTTCTACATGGAGGCTCTTGATGCATACTGCCATGAAGGTGGCTGAGGTAAGGAGATCCTATGTCTCCTTACCTCTTTGCCTTGGCTATGGAATATTTAAACAGATCATTGAAGCAACTTAGGCATGTGGCCTTCAAGTATCATCTAAAATGTGCCAACATGAAATTGGTGCAGAAATTGGTGCATATTTTTGCTGCAGTGATGTACCATTCTGGATTTGAGAGAAACAGTTGAAGGTTTAATAAAGTAGCAAGGGAAGCACAAAAAGAATCATATTGCAGCTGCATATTGTGGGACAGAGACGACTCAAGTGGAAGAGTATACTAGAAATAGTTAATAGCTTTTCATGTTAAAAGAGCCCGAATTTTTGTTTGTACAATGGTTCAGACCCTTCCTAGAAGGTGTTGAGTTCATTAGTTTTATTAAGATAGTAGTCCTTTGATTGCAGCTCTTGTTATTTTTTTTTGTTTTTTTTTTAGGAACCAACTCTAGAGTCCAATGAGTTAGTCGTGTATATTGCCTATACTTTGGTGAAATAAAATTCAGAGTCTAACCAAAAAAAAAAAAAAATGTTGAGGGGGTACTGCTTGATATATAAGCTATAAGTTGTACTGTATACAAAAAAATCTCATTCAGAGATTTCTGGTGAAATTTTAATCTTGAAGCGCGGGCAGGTGAACGATATGTTAAAGAATAAGGAGAAGTAGGAAGGAAGTATAGACTAACCATTTGTGATATCGGAAACATCAAGAGGCTCCGCGGTTCTCAGTCAGTTTTTTCTTATTTATGAGGACGAGCCTTTCTTCACAACATTTTAATGCATATGGATGAAAGTGGACTAAAACTCATGACATATGGATCTCATTTTAAAGCTCTTTAATGAAATGTTGCTATCTAATGTAATGTCTGTACCGCACTCTGGTTGTTAATATTTTAATTTAATTAATGTGAAGCCTATATAGATCAGTGAGGGGATATTGATTTGTTAACAAAATTATTTTCCGTGTATCATTTGCACAAGGAACTAAAGGTGGGAGAAAATGTGTTAAGTGACACCACTAGAGATGGGAGAAAATGTGTTGAAGTGATACCACCTAACACATTCTAGTTCTTAGTTCATAGGTCCGCAGCTGAGTTCAATTGTCAAAATCGAATCACTTAGGGTGTGTTTGGTATGAAGGAAAATGTTTTCCTAGAAAACAAGTAGATTTTTTACTTATTTTCTTATGTTTGGTTGGTGAGTAGAAAATATTTTCTGGAAAAGATTTTTAGTTTTGATTTATGAATGAAAAATGTATTTGAGAAATATCTTTTATTTTATTAGAGTAGAAAATAATTTTTGAAATTGAAAATATTTTTTAAAAACAAACTTAAAATTTTTTTGCGGGGTGGGGGTGGAGGTGGGGGTTGGGTGGGGGGTCGAGGGTAGGGGCTAAAAAAAAATTGAAGTTGAGAATATTTTTTAAAAATAAACTTAAATTTTTTTTGGGGGGTGGGGGGAGGGGGGCATTGCGGGGGAGGGTCGAGGGTAGGGGTGAAAAAATAAAAATTTAAAGTAGAAAATATTTTTTAAAAACGAACTTAAATTTTTTTTTGAAGAGGGTGGGGGTTGGGGAGGGGGGTATAAAATTAAAAAATGGAAATTAGAAATATCTTTTAAAAATAACTTTTAATTTTTTTTTTGGGAGGGGGTGGTGGTGGTAGGGGGTTGGGTAGGGGTGAGGGTGGGGTAAAAAATATTGAAGTTAAAAATATTTTTTAAAAACAATCTTCAATTATTTTTGGGTGAGGGGGGGGGGGTGATGGTTGGGGGGCTGGTTTGAGGGTAGGGATAAAATAAATTGATTTTTTCAGCAAAAAAAATTGTAATTTGAAGTTGGAAGAGAGTTTTGGAAAATGTTTTCCATAAGTTTTGAAGGGAAGTCATTTTCCTTAAATTTGAGGAAAATGAGTTGATTTGGAAAACATTTTCCAAAACATTTAACTCAACCAAACATGAGAAAATTGGAAAATATTTTCCTTCCTACCAAACACACCCTTAATTCACGTTTTAATATTGTATCCACTATGATGAACATTTGGGTAAAGGCTAACCCATAAAACGACATTAACTCACCATAACGGAAACCGAAAGAGCCCATAAGAGCTTTATTGCATATCACAATTCATAGAGTCAAAGCTCCAATGGTGCCAAGCTGAAAGGGTTTCGTCTCACTCATCCTTTCAGGTACAGCTCCTTTCTACATACTTTTATCTTAGATGGAACAACACACAAAGATAACCTGATAAGTATCGGGTTACCAAAATAAACAAACGATAATGTGGAAGCGAAATTATTAAGACTAAAGACTGAAATTGAAAGATATGTGAAATTTGAGAATAAAATACCCAAATTTCTAGAGAGGTGCTAAGAACCCTAATTGATCTTAGATTCAAAATTAGCGGATTAAAACTAATTATAATACTAATAGAGTCAATTTTCAAAAACTTAGATCAAAAGTGATCTAGACCCCTATTTCGAATAAACTAGAGATAATAATTAGTATGAGACTAATTACCTTCTTTAATTTACGAATAAGAACCAAAGATATCGAGTTAAGGAATTAATATTACCTCTTAAGAATCATTCTTATAAGGTTGTAAGATAAATCTCAAGTAATCACACACAAAAGTGTAAAGAAGAGAAACTCTCAATTAATAATATGTTGTCTGCCTTAAAATAATAAAACCAACCCCTATATACATATCCCACATAGAATGAGATTCAATTCCTACTTTTATGGAAATTTTAAACTAAGACAACTTTACACTAAACAAAAATTAAACTTGGAAAACTTTAAACTAGGAAACTTTTAAATTAGGAAACTTTAAAATGAAGAACTTTTTAAACTAGGAAGCTTAACTTCAATCGTTCAGCTTTTTAGACTCTTCTGTTGGGCTTCATGGGCCCAATCTTATTCCATTTAGGCTTGAACTTGAACGATAAAATATGTGTAGTACATACTCCATTCTTCTCCCGTATTTTTGGACTCGTTCTTGCGATATTCTTCCATGATAAGCATCTTCTTGATTTGCCATTGAAGCCCAACGATCATGGCTTGCAACTCATTCTCTTAAGATCGTGATGGTCTTCTTAGGGCTTCTATAGCCTCATCTATGTCCATGGAGTTAGCATCCCCCTCTTCTTGGAAATAATTTATCCTCGAATTAGATCCTACAACAAACTAGGACAAGTCAGCAACATTGAAAGTAACACTTACTTGATACTCACCAGGCATATCAAATTTGTAAGCACTATCTTCAATTCGCTTGAGAACTTTGAAAGGTCCATCGCCTCTAGGATGCAATTTAGATTTCCTTTTGGAGGGAAAGCGTTCTTTATGCATGTGAATCAAAACTAAGTCCCTGCGCGCAAAAATGATTTGCTTTCTCCCTTTGTTTCTTCTCAAGGAAACTTGTTTATTCCATCTTTCAATGGCAAGTTTAGTCTGCCAAGGTATCTTCCTCATCATCTCAACTTTATTATTTCCATCAAGACTAGCAATATCATTAGTAGTAAGTGGCACTAAATCAAGAGGAGTGATTAAAACCATAAACAACTTCAAAAGGAGAAGACCTAGTAGAAGAATAAATAGTTCTATAGGCAAGTGATTCTCCCAAGAAGTTAATTTACCCTTCAAAACAACCATTAACATGTTCCCTAAAGTTATATTCACCACCCCAATTCACCCATCAGTTTGTGGATGACAAGAAGTAGAAAATAACAATTTGGTCCCTACCCTTGCCCAAAGAACATGACAAAAGTGACTTAAAAACTAAACATCCTTATCACTAACAATAGTTCTAGGTATGCCATGTAACTTCACTACCTCCTTAACAAATAAATCAGCCACATGAGAAACATCATTAGTTTTCAAGCATGGAATGAAGCGAGCCATATTGGAGAATCTATTCACCACAACAAACACAATATCCTTTTCATTCTTCATATTTCATTACACCTAAGACAAAATCCATAGAGATATATATCCAAGCTGAAATTGGAACAACAATGGAGTATACAACCCATGTGGTAAAATCCTAGATTTAGCATGTTTAGATTTTAAACATTATGCATAATTTTTTCTACATCCTTGCTCATGCCAGTCTAAAAGAAATTTTTAGCAAGTATATCTACGGTTTTTGGTACTCCAAAGTGACCCATAAGACCCCCCCCCCCCCCCATAATGTGCCTCTCTTAGAAAACATCATGCAATGATCATATTGGCGCACACAACTTATTTTTTTTGAAAAGGAACCATCACGTAGGGTGAATTTCTCAAAGGGTCCCTTCAAGCATGCATCATAAGCAACCCAAAGTATCAATCATTAACGTACAAATATTAATGTGATCAAATCCCATAAGCTTAGAAGTAAGAGTAGAAACAAGAATGTACGTTCGGGACAATATCACAAACTCATGCGGGGATAAGTAATGTAGTCAAGTAGCCAAAGCCCTTACGAAGGCATACAATTCACAATCATAAGTATAATAATTCAATGTAGCTCCACTCAATTTCTCACTAAACTATGCAATAGGCTTAGAATCTTGTGTTAGAACAACCCCTATACCTTTTCCACTAGCATCACTTCAAAAGAATTAGAAAAATCATGTAATTGTAACAAAGGAGCAGAACACAACTTATCATTCAAGACATTAAATGCATGTTCTTGTTCTTTTCCCCAATTAAATATCTTTTCCTTTTAATGACTTTCGTTAAAGGTGAAACAATTGTACGAAAATCCCTCACAAATCTCCTATAGAAACTAAAACTAGCAAGTCCATGAAAACTCATCACTTTAGTCACACTCGTAGGTAAAGTCCATTCTTTTATTACTTTAGTTTTATCTTCATCAACTTCAACACCATTCGAGCTAACAACAAAACCAAGAAAGATTACTTTATCAACCAAAAAAAGGTGCACTTGGATATATTCACATACAATTGTTGCTCCCTAAGCACATAAAAAACTAACCTCAAGTGTTTCACATGTTCTTCAAGAGATGTAGAAAAGATCAGAATATCATCAAAATACACCATCACAAACTTGCCATGAAAATCTTTAAAGATATAATTCATTAGCTTGATGAAAGTACTAGGTGCATTAGTTAAGCCCAACGACATCACCAAACAATCGTACAATCCATACTTAGTTTTGAAAGCAGTTTTCCACTCATCTACAGGATTCATTCAAATTTGGTGGTATCCACTTTTTAAATCAACTTTTGAAAATATTTTAGAGCCATGCAGTTGGTCAAGCATATAATCCAGGAGAGGAAACATGAACTTGAAGAACCCTGGAATCCTCTTTTTCTTCCTTGAGTTTGAGAGGGGAATTGATGACCATTAATTTAGTTTGAATTTGGGAATTTAGGGGAACAAATTTAGAGTGGGTAGTTTTAGGACGTAAAAACTTATATAGGGCTAGGAATTAGGGTCAAAATGACATAGTTTAGGCCTTAAGAACATAGGCAAAGACTAACCATTTAAAATAATTACCGGACACAATCTATGGAACCGGCCTAGGGTCCATAGGACTTTTTACAGACTGAACTGGTCAAGTGTAGACTAAAGTACTGGAACCTTAAAATCTATCCATCTTCTATGAGACCATTGTATAGCCCGCATAGCTTGCTATGGTCCATAAACTCAAACCGTAGATCTCAACTTTAACCCAAAAATTTCACTAAGTCAGAACTTTTCTAACAAACCTTCCTACGTCCGTAGAACCAACTATGAGCCCGTCCTTTACTTCCGTAGACTTAAGGTGCTAACCGAATCTCAGAATCATTCCTACATGTCGGTCCGACGAACTGTCACCCATCCTATAGCTCATCCTGTCAAGTCGTAGGTCATCCTCAGAAACTAAAGTTTCCAAAACTCAAGTCTGGGTCCTACGTTCACTTCCTACGGCCCGTAGGACTTTCTACAGTCTGTAGGTAGGACTTATAGACCATTGCTTCAGAGAAATTTTCTACATTTTCTTTCCTTTTCAACTTTCGAGAAGTTACAATAACTCATCCCTTGGGAACATTCGTCCTAGAATGAGATTTAAGCTAGCATTAATAGAGTAAGAGAGAAACTAACAGCCTAACATGAATGTAAATTTTCATCAAACTTTACTACATAAACATATTGAATCACTCCAATGTAAATCATAACATCAAAATCAACTTTCACGAACATACATGCATATGGAAACATGAGAATGACTAAAACACATGAATCCAGAAGAATGAACCAAGAGGAACTAATACCTCAAGCTAGAGTAGGATCGGAGGAAAAGAGATGGCAATATCAAAACATCATATCGGTTTCGACCTCCCAAGCAACACCCTCAACTAATTGATTCATCCAAAGAACTTTCATGGAAGAAACTTCTTTATTTCTCAACTTCCGGACTTGCCGATCGAAAAACTCAACTGAAACCTCTTCATAAGAAAGATTTTGTTTAACTCCCAAATCTTCCAAAGGTATAATGGATATCGGATCTCTAACATATTTCTTCAACAATGAGACATGGAATACCAGATGTATCGATGTTAAATCATTAGTAAGACACCTTGCTAATACTCCTCAAAATTTGATATGGGCCCACATAATGGGGACTAAGCTTCTCTTTCTTTTCAAATATCATCACACCCTTAATGAGTGAAATTTTTAAATAGACCCAACCATTAACTTCAAACCCACGCACTCTTCTTCTAACATCGGTATAAGACTTTTGTCAACTTTAAGCCATTTTTAATCTTTCGTGAATAAGTGGAACCTTTTCCATAGCCTCATGAACCAACTCGGGTCCCTATCAAAGCAACCTCACCAACTTCAAACCAACTAATAAGAGATCTACACCTCCTACAGTAGAGAGATTAAATGATGACATCCCAAAACTCACATTTGTTAAACTTAGCATACAACTCACGATCCTTGAGAATTTGCAACACAACCCTCAAACGCTCAACATGCTCATCTTCACTCAGTGAGTAAATCAAGATATCATCAATATACACAATCACAAACATATCATGATATTGCTTGAAGGCCCTATTCATCAAATCCATGAAGGTCGCTGGGGCATTAGTCAAACCAAAAGACGTCACCAAAAACTCATAATGACCATACGGGGTTTGAAAAGCCATCTTCGTAATGTCATCTTCCCTCACCCTTAATTGGTTACCCGACCAAAGGTCAATCTTAGAGAAGTAACTTGCTCCATAGAGTTGATCAAACAAATCATCTATCCTTGGAATATGATACTTATTCTAAATGGTAACCTTATTTAATTGTCCATAGCCAATACACATCTACAGAGAACCATCATTCTTTCAAACAAACAACACCAAAGCACCTTATGGTGAGATACTCGGTCTAATAAAACCCTTATCTAATAAATCTTTTGGTCCTTTAACTCATTAAGCTCTGTTAGGGAAATGCGATAAAGAGGAATAAAGATATGTTGCGTGTTTAGGAGAATGTCAATACCGAAGTCTATTTCTCTTTCGGGAGAAATACCAGGAAGATCATTTGGAAGCACTTCTAGAAACACATTCACAATCGGAACTGACTCAAGAGTAGAGGCTTTAGAATCTATATCCTAACCCGAACAAGACGGTAAATGCAATCCTTAGAAAATATTTTCCTAGCATTTAATAAAGATATAAATTGATCCTTAGGCATAAAATTTGCCCCTTCCAATGGCATGAAAGGTTAGTTTAGAACCTTTAAAGTGACTAATCCGGTTCTACAATCTGTGGAAGCATAACATGCATGAAGCCAATCCATCCCAAGAATAACATCAAAATCTAACATATCAAGCTCTATGAGATAAACATGAATGACTCTATGAAAAACAAAGATACGACAATTTCTATAGACTCTCTTTGCCACAATAGCATCACCCATTGGAGTAGAGACATGAAATAGATTAGAAAGGATTTTGGGACCAACATCAAATCTCATGACCACACAAGGTACGATAGGATAGCACCCATATCAAGTAAAGCATCAAAATAAATATGAAAGACTTTGAACATACATGTCACCATATCTAGAGAACCCTCGTGATCTTGTCGAGTCTGAAGAGTATAAAATCTATTTTTCTTTGGAGCACTCAAACCGGAACCACTCAGTTAAATTTGCCTACCATTCCTTCCCTTAGTAGGGAGCAACAGAAAATTTGTAATCTTATGACCACTCTTTCAACAATTAGAGTAACCACATGTACGAGCCAAACACTTTTCATCATGTTTGTAATCACACCTAGTGCAAGTAGACATCAATGATCCATTACCACCACCTCCTTGAGGTTTAGGGTTAGACACCTTATCCTTATTGAACTTAGGATCCTGAACATTAAAAGAACCTTGACCAGAATTTTTTTCCGTGATTGAGGATGCTTATGTCCACCGGACCTAGAATGAGAAAAGTCACCATCACCAGTCCTTGGCCTCTTTGACTCTTTTTCCCTTTTCTTGAGCTTTTCATTTTTGATTTGTTAGAAATGTATCATCAAATGAGAAATATATATTTCCTTGATCAACATAGAGATATGAATCTCTTTAACAACCAAGTCGGACCACCCGATACAAACTTACTCATCCTTTCCCTAGAGTCTGCAACCATATGTAACACCTCAAAAAAAGGAAAAGGGAAAATATAGCATTGTTAGGCTATTGGTTGAGTCATATGAGACCAATCTATGGTTCATAGAATATTCTATGGGTCGTAGATGACACTCGTAAGAATGAGAGTGAGATTTGGGAAATTCAAGTTTTTGAAGTTTGACCTACGATTGACCAGGACAGTCCATCGAATGGACTATGGACCGTAGGAAGGTCTCATAGAAAATTTCAATACTTGGTGAAATTTTGGGTTAAATTTGAGTTCTACGGTTTGGGTATACGTATTGTAGGAATTCCTATGGGCCGTAGAAGGTCTTATCAAAGTTTGATGAATTTTTAGGCTCCAGTACTTTGGTCTACAACTTACTAGCACGCTCTATATATAATCTTACGGATCGTAGGTCAGTTCCATAGTCCTATCAGGCAGTTATTTAAAGGGTATTTGGGTCTTTTTCAAATGAGCTAAAGCCTAAGCTATGCAATTTTGACCCTAATTCCTAGCCCTATATATGGTTTCTAAGTCCTAAAAGTACCCACTATAAACTAATTCCCAAATTCTAACCAGATTCATCCTCCCCAATTTCCCTCCCAAACTCAAGGAAGAAAAAAAGAAGTTCTAGGATTTTCAAGTTCAAGTATTCGTTATTCACCATTGCTTAGGGCCTCAAGATCAAGGTATATAGGGCTTCATTAATGGGTTCCATTCACCCATTGAGCCCCAAGGTTTTCTCCAATTCTCTAATTCAATTTCAATCAAATTGATTAGGTTTTCATTCAATTCTTCATGAGTTCTATTTGTAATGATTCAATTAACTGAATTTGATCTTATTATGAATGTTTTAACTCAATTACATTCTTCCCAATTGAAATAATGTAACACTCCAGAAATTAGTAGGCTAAGCTAGAGCTTAACATAAGGGTTAGAGTCATGAATGTAAATCCCCGTACTTAAAATAAATGATTTCGTGTTAGAACGTCAAGGTACTACCCCTCAAGGACCAACCATGGGACCTTGATGAGGACCCCTAAAAAACTTCTTGGGCAGTGACCAACGGAAGGACCTACTCCCCGTTGGTCAGTCCACGCCCCGTGCATGGAGGGTCTGTGGTTGGCCAAAATGTTGCAATCACCAAACCACTCTTGGCTAGGACGGTCTGTGGGTCCATCCACGACCCGTCAACATGGTCTCGTGGATGATGACTTGGGGGAAGTTTTGGGGGTTAAGTTTAGGGGCACATTGGGGTTTTCCGGTTTTAATTAATATTAAGCATTCTCTCCTGCACACATTAGCACACAGTGACTCTATAAAAACAAAGAAAAAAAATAAAGAAAAAGGAAAATACCTACTATAATTACATCTTGGGTTGCCTCCCAAGCAGCGCATAATTTAACGACGCGGTGCGATGCAGGTTACTTGATTACTCAAACTTCATCAAGTTTGCATTCCTCCATAATCTTCACATCCTTTGGAACACCCAAGTATGCCTTGATTCGCTAGCCATTGGCTTTGTACCTCTCGCCCTTATCATTTTCCAGCTCAATAGCACCTGATTGAAACACATGTGTTACCTTAAAAGGTCCAGACCATCTAAATCTCAACTTTCCCAGAAACAGACGAAGTTTGGAGTTGAAAAGTAACACCAAGTCACCAAGAGTGAAGGTTCTCTTTTCAATATGCTTGTCATGGTACAACTTAATCCTCTCATTGTACAGTGCAGACCTCTCATAAGCTCTCAAACGAAACTCATCCTTCTCATTGATCTGATCCAGCCTCAGGTTTGCAGTTTTTCTCCAACTAAGGTTTAGCTTCTTCAAAGCCCATAGTGCTCTATGCTCAAGCTCAACCGGAAAATGACATGTCTTTCCAAACACCAATTGATATGGAGACATACCAATAGGCGTCTTGAAAGCTGTCTGATATGCCCATAGAGCATGATCTAACTTCCGTACCCAATCTATCCTCTTGGCATTCACCATTTTAGCCAGGATCGCCTTGATTTCCCTATTGTATACCTCTACTTGTCCACTAGTCTGTGGGTGATAAGGCGTTGAAACCTTGTACTGTTTAACCTCATACTTGGTCAGAAGCGCACTGAATACCTTGTTGCAGAAGTGAGAACCGCAATCACTAATAATAGCTCTGGGTGTGCCAAACGTTGAGAAGATATTCTTCTTTAGGAAACCAGCTACACTTTTGCCATCATTCTCATGTAAAGCAACACATAGTCCACTGCAACCAATATGTACTTCTCCCCATAAGAACTCACAAATGGGCCCATGAAATCGATGCCCCACACATCAAACAACTTCACTTCTAAAATAGGTGTCATGGGTAACTCATGGCACTGAGAGATGGCTCATTGTCGCTAGCACACATCATAACTCCTTACTATGTCCATGGCATATTGATGAATTATGGGCCAGTAGTACCCACACTGAAGTATCTTGTGGGCTGTCTGAGCACCTCCATGATGTCCACCTACTGGAAATGAGTGGCAAGCTTCCAGAATATGTAGCATCCCAGCTTCAGGGATGCACCGCCTGATGATGTTATCAGCACAAATCTTATACAAATAGGGTTCATCCCAAAAATACTTACCTACATCATGCATGAACCTTTTCCTCTGCTGAAATGTTAATCCTTCAGGCATCACATCACTAACAAGAAAATTAGCATAATCAGCAAACCAAGGAATAAGGTCAAGAGTTGCGGCTATCACACTACCTCCATCAAGAAAATTGAGCAGTAGTTGGGGCAACTTTCAGCCTCATTAAATCAAAGGAAGAATGGGCCACTACCAAGTGACACAATCCAAAATCCCAAGAAAGATTGGCATTGCATGGCCATCGCCACCAGGAGTGGTAAAATTCTTACTGACCCTATTTTTGCAGGTACTAAACATGAACATGTATTGGATAAAGCTGGCAGAAAGAAGGATGAAGATGTACATGTAGAGGACTTAGAGGATACACAACCAATAGCACAACCTGCGAGAGGAAAAGAGAAAGAGGTCGAAGGAAACATGCCTTTACAGCAGATTCCCAGACCACCTCCTCCTTTCCCTCAAAGGGCTCAAAAAGAAAGCTGAAGATGGGAAGTTTGAGAAGTTCATCACCATGCTAAGGCAGCTTTCAGTTAAAATACCACTAGTGGAAGATCTGGAGCATATGTTAGGATATGCCAAGTTCATGAAATAGTTGGTTACAAAGAAGAGAGCTGTAAGTATTTATTTAACTAACGATGTTCATCATTGCAGCACCATTCCTACTAGATCTCTAGTTTAGAAAAAAGAAGATCCAGGTGCATTCACTATACCATGCACCATTGAAGCAATCAGATTTGCAAAGGCTTTGTGTGATCTAGGAACCAGTATCAACTTGATGCCGTTAGCCATCTACAAGAAATTGGGGTTAGGAGTTCCAAGACCCACAACAATGAGGTTAATGATGGAAGATAGGTCAGTGAAGCGACCTGTGGGAATCCTATGTGATGTGCTCATAAAGGTGGACACATTCATCTTTCCGGCAGACTTCGTGATCTTGGATTACGAAGTGGACTTTAAGGTTCCCATCATTTTGGGAAGACTATTTTTTCCACAGGAAGAGCCTTGGTTGATGTTGAGAGAGGAGAGCTGAAGTTTTGACTCAATAAGGATGAGGTAAAGTTCAATATTTGCAGGTCGATGAAGCAGCCACATGACATGAATGTAGTGTCTGCAATAAAGATGGTTATTGATGAAGAAATGAGAGTACTCATCGAAGAGAGGATGACTGTTGAAACCTTAGTTGCAGTGCTTATGAACTTTGAAGTTGATTTCAGGTCGGACTATATAGAGACTGTGAATGATTTGCAGGGTATGGGAGCACACTCGTATGCTCCAAAGAAATTGGACCTAGACTTGAAAAACAGGCCAAAACCTCCAGCAAAACCATCCATCGAGGATCCACCAGTGCCGGAACTAAAACAGTTACCCAGTCACCTAAGGTATGCATTTTTGGGAACTAACAACACTTTACCTGTGATCATGGCTGCAGACTTAAATGATGAATAAGTTTAGGAGGTCATTAAATTATTGAGAAGGTACAAAAAGGCCATTGGGTGGACTATTGCTGATATCATCGGAATACCTCCAGGCATATGCACCCATAAGATTCAACTCGAGGAGGACTGCAACCCAAGCATTGAACACCAGCGAAGGTTAAACCCACCTATGCAAGAGGTGGTAAAAAAGGAGATCATCAAGTGGTTAGACGCTGGGTTGGTCTATCCCATTTCTGATAGCCACTGGGTCAGTCCAGTACAATGTGTGCCCAAAAAGGGCGGTATGACTGTGGTTGAAAACGCCAAGAATGAGTTAGTCCCACAGAGACCAGTCACTGGATGGCGAGTGTGTATGGACTACAAGAAGCTGAACAAGTGAACTTTGAGGGATCACTTCCCAATGCCTTTCATGGACCAGATGCTTGACATGTTAGTTGGTAAAGGGTGGTATTGCTTCTTAGATGGATACTCCGACTACAACCAGATATAAATTGTTCATGAAGATCAGGAAAAGACCACTTTCACATGTCCTTATGGCACCTTTGCGTTTAAACGCATGTCATTTGGACTATGTAATGCACTAACAACATTCCAAAAGTGTATGATGTCAATTTTCTCAGACATGGTGGAGGACACTCTGGAGGTATTTATGGATGATTTTTTGGTGGTAGGTGATACTTTTGATGACTGTTTGCTAAATCTTAGCAGGGCCCTACAAAGATGCGAGGAAGCCAACCTAGTGCTGAATTGGGAGAAGTACCATTTCATGGTGAATGAGGGCATAGTCCTTGGGCACAGAGTATCACAGAAAGGGACAGAGGTCGACAAGGCTAAAATTGAGGTGATTAAAAAGTTACCTCCACCAATCTGTGTGAAGGGTGTTCGAAGCTTCTTAGGACATGCCAAATTCTATAGGCGTTTCATCAAGTACTTCTCTAAGATTGCACACCCCATGTGCAAGGTTTTGGAGAAGGAGGTGAAATTTGTTTTTGATGAAACATGTCTCAAAGGTTTTGAATGCCTAAAGGAGAAGCTAGTCTCTGCCCCAGTGATCATTGGTCCATATTAGGCCGAACCATTTGAGGTGATATGTGATGCTAGTGGTACTGCTCTAGGAGTTATATTGGGGAAAAGAGAAATAAGATGTTCCATCCAATTTACTATGCTAGTCAGTCACTGAATGAAGCACATCGAAATTACACGGTCACGGAACAGGAACTACTAGTTGTAGTGTACGCCTTTGAGAAGTTCAGAGAATACCTGCTGGGGACAAAAGTGATAATTCATACAGATCATGTAGCTCTGAGATACCTCATGGCAAAGAAAAATGACAAGCCAAGGTTGATCAGATGGGTGTTGCTTCTCCAGGAGTTTGATTTTGAAGTTAGACATAGGAGAGGTTGTGAGAACCAGGTAGCTGATCACCTATCTAGGTTGGAGGCTGAAAAGAAGGAAGAGCTGGAGCTTGAAATAAATGATGCATTTCCGGATGAGCAGTGATTCAACTTTCTAGAGTACCTTGGCCATCATGTCTTCCAACTTAGACCCGTTGGAACTACCACTTGCCCGATCTCTATTACCTGGGGCACATAGACACCACTGCGATCATTCCGCCTATCATATTGTCCTTCCCTAGTATAATTCAGACCTACATTTCCAGAATTGTAACCCTGATTTCCAAAGTTATAATTCCGAAAACCTCCTTGGTTTCCCAGGTAGTTAGCCTCCTCATCTAGATCAATATCCTTATCTTCATATCGGTTATGCTGACCCATATCATTGACCTTTTCAGAATTGTAGACCAGATGTTTCATGAGTATGTCTATTTGGGTCCTCATGTGTGCCACGTCCTGGTCCCTTTCTTCTTCTCTCTTCCTTTGCTCAGCTGAAAATTCATAAGTATACCCAAGATCTCCTACTTCTGCATCTCTTGTGTACCAAGTCTTATTGTTCTTTGACACCTCATCCAGAAGTTGTATGCTCTCTGAGAATGGTTTTCTCATGAATGACCCTCCGCACACTGCATCAACAACAAGTGTAGTAACATAGTTTAAAGCTCTATAGAAAGCTTGTTTCAGATGCCTCAAAGTGAGATCATGGTTAGGGCATTTCTTCATCTTTTGGTTGAATCTCCACCAGGTGTCATGCATTGCTTCTCCTGGTAGCTGCTTATGCGTACTTATTTCATCCTCATTTGCAACTCTTTTGATTCTAGAAAGAATCATTCCAAGAAAGCTTCCTTCAGCTCAGTCCAAGTTCTGATGGAGTCGTCTGGCATCTCATTCAACCAGTTAGTTGCCTCTCCAGTAAGAGAGAGTGGAAACAACCTTAATCTCATCATTGTTTGGTTAACTCCAGGGATCTCTTGTGACATGCAGATTGCCATAAAGTTCATCAAATGCTAGTTTGCATCATCACCAGCAGCACCCCTGAACATACCTTTCAAATTCATCAGTTGAATCATAGTACTGGTGATTGTGAACTTAACACCTGGAGGTAGTGCAAGTAACACTATCGCTCCAGTAGCTCCAGCTCTATCCAAATCTGCATCATCCTCTTCATACATCATGTTCACTGGATGTTGAGCTCTACCTCTTGGAGCTATTGGTTGGCGATGGGGTGGGATCAATCCATCAACTCCTCTATTTTCATCTACCACCCTAGGCTGGTTGTTCACAACGTTCTGCTTAACACCTCTTGCAACAGCTTTAACTTCCAGTCCCAATCTTTATCTTTGAGCCTCAAGTCCTTGTGCATTCACCGTTTTCCGAATAGTCTTTCAAAGTTCTGGGTCGTAAGGGATCAATGGAGCTCCTTTACTCTTAGTATTTGGCATACATAGTAGAACTCACCTGAAAGAGACAAAGACAAAGAACAAGACGTAAAATTAGGAAATATAACTACCAATTGAATAAAAGCTAGTAAAACACTTCTGAATTGAAATTCCTCGGCAGCGGCGCCAAAATTTGATACGTCCAAACTCACACCTCAATTAAGAGGTGTAAACGGTTAATGCCAATTTACAGATCTCAACCTGAGTTGAGGTCGATCCCACAGAAAATTTGTTTACAAAAAAGGTTTCACTGTCGCATCTATTCGAATGTCGTTATTATCTTTATTCTTTTATTTTAATCTTTTTTTCCAACATTCCTAGCTATAGGGTTCCCCCCATCTTGTTATTTTTTTCACAAAGCATTTCAAAGAATGAATAGGAATCACATTTGAACTTACGTCAAATTTTTGGAGTTCAAGATACTCATTGATTTACAGCCTTCATTTTCAAGTCCTAAGCAAACAATGACGGAAAGTAAATTGAGTTTGGTTTAAATGTTCTAGTTACTAAAACTTACAGTAGAAATCCAAATTAACGACTAACAAAAGATCCCGTGATAAAGTTGATTCAGTTGATTAAGAGAAACCAGGATTGTGTTCACCATAATGTTAATTCTAGTGTTCTTTCGTAATTGAGTTTCAGGCAATTCAATGTTTACAACATTTATGCGAGTTAATTACATATGACACTTCTCAGTCTAATCAGACAAGTTTCACTCACGTCCTCTCAACCCTAGAGTGTTATTAACATTGACCCTCGCTTACAATGGTTTGATGTTAAAGTTCTTTTCTCTCGAACTCAAACTTTTAACTCCAAATCGTCAGGTTAGTTCAGCTTTTTCCTAACAAGTATTTTTCTCTCGAACAATGCCAGATACAGGTTCATTCTAATGCGTGCACTCATCAGATTACAAGGATAATGAAAGCTAAAATTATAGATTATAACCACAAATTACATGTCACTCGTTTTATGAAATTACAATTAAAATTACGTCATGGATCCCACAACCCCAATCGTGGTATTTGACCCCTCATGGTTTCACGTAAACAATCAGAGATATTGAATGAAAACATGATAGAAAAGACTTATGAAAATCAGCAAATCAACAAGTCGCTTTAATAATTCAAGAATCGGAATCCAAATTTCAAACTGATTTCACTGTTCAAACTTGAAAATCAAAAACTAAGAGTAATGGAAACTCGTTCGTCGTTCAAGCTAAGATAAGATAAAAAAATCAAAAACGACCTAATAAATTCAAATAAGTGTTTTAAAACATAGTCCTACTCGAAATAGGACTGAAATTTGGGCAGCTTCATAGACTGATCTACGGCCCATTAAGGGCTTCACAGTCCGTGAAGCCCTCGGTGGTCTTTCCTTGGAGTTTTCCCCATAAGTGGGTCTTCAATACCTGACATTGGACAAGGTACTACGGACAACATCACAGACTATCATAGGGATCACGGTCCGTGAAGTCTTATGTGATATTCACTTGACTTTCCCACACTTAGGCCTGAAATGCTAGCACACTGGATCAGCATCACGATCAACACCATTGGTTGTCATGTTGACCACAGCAGGTATAGGTGCCCGTGGTCTTAACTTGGTCCCCATCACTATGCAACTTCCCTTAGTCTCTTCACTGGTTCCACACCACGGTCCGTAGTGAAGACCGCGGCCTGTGAGGTTGTCCGTAGTCTTTACTTCAGCTCAGTTCAACTTTACTGACTTGTTCTTCATTTCTCCCTTCTTTCATTTTTCATTTGTTTCACTTATACAAAAACAACCAAACACATTATATCCACTTAAATACACTCGATTCTAGTATTAATTCTCAATTTTCAAGCATCAAATGTGCCAAGATTTCGAGGCACATCATCCTTACTAAATATTCTCTCTTTAGAAAACTCAAAAAAAAAAAAAGTTGGAGCTAAGGTTGAAGAAGCAAGTGTCTTCACATAAAATTCATTGGGATTCGTTGCTAAGGTATGGTAGTCCTTCATCCATTGATAGCTTTCATCCATGGAGTCCCTTTAAAACCCCAATTTCAAAGATAGAAATCCCCAAAAGCTAGGGTTTGATTCCAAAGTCATGGGTTCCTTTCAAAAACGATTCTAATGTTTCAATTAATTTTCTATGTTTTTTGCAGATATGGATAGTGTTTGTATGACTGGTGGAGGCATGCCACCCCGAAAGAAGGCACGAGGAGTGACTATAAATTAGAAAGTTGTTGCTTCAAAGGCTAAGGCAACTAAGCTACCTCCAAAATGAGGAAAAGGAAAGGGCAAAGCGCCTGTGGTTGAGACACCAGAGTACAGCTCCAATATTGAGGAAGTCTACGAGACTCAGATAATGAGGAGGATTCTCAGGCTCCCATCTCTGAGCCTGAGGATGACCAGATTTTACAGGACCGGAAAGTAGAGCTTCGCTCTAACGGGATGCATGATGCGTCTAGGATTCCGGTGCCTCAGACTCCTCTTCCTCCTCCAGCTCTAGAGCAGACAGTGGTCGTAGCGTCACCAGTACAGGGTCCTCATCCCCGGTCTCTCAACAGACTAAAGGCTGAGGGATTGAGGACTATCTTAGAGGAGAAGAAACTATCTACTGATGGTGTGGTGGACATACATCCGGCTGTGGGTGTCCCACAAATTCGAGGTCTTCACCATGCCCTATGTCCCATACATTCCTACTTTGTTTTGGGAATTCTACTCATCTTATAGTAAGCTGGTGCCTCAAAGGAAAAAGAAGGCTAGTGCCTTCAAGCCGGTAGATTTTGTGATGGTTCAGGGGAAAAAAGTTAAATGTCGTAGCGATGATATAAATGTGGTATTCGAGCGTACCACTGACTTTATGCATGATTACTAGAGTATGATGCAGACAAAGACTCTGGAGGATATAAGAGGTTGGTTGGCCCCCTCCTCTCAGACAGCACCCCTAGGTTGATTGAGGTCTGAGTGCCAACAGAGAAGAAGGATCTTAATATGGCGGTGAGATATTGGTTCGGTTTTAAAAGGAGCACGATCATGCCATCCCAGAACAATTATTTTATCTGTCACCCAAAGGCACCCTACCTTGGGTGTATCATTGTTAGGAAAAGGTTGAATTTGGGAGTGATCATCAAGCAGGAGCTAGCCATAAGGGCCAAGCAACTCCATACGTCTCTTCCATTCCAGTATTGATCATACACTTATGTTGTTGGGCTAGAGTTCCTTGAGATGAGAAGAGGGATGTCGATATTACACCCACATCTTCTACAGACATCCGATGTATTGAGGCCGAGTACACATGGGATGAGTCTGATAGGAGCAGAGCAGCTCCGGTGGACACGTCCCCGGAGGTTGATGTTGATACGATACCTGCAGAGGCAGCCATGCCTACTCCGGCCACTTGGCCATCGGGTACTACTAGTTTTATTCCTTCTGAGGCCCTGCCCTGAGTACTTCTGTTGCACCCCCTCCTCCTAGATTTTTTTCTACTACTGCTGCTGTTGTTTCTGTTTCTAGGTCTCCGATCACCCAGGCTATTCTCTATAAGATGGTCCATTTAGCCCAGTCTACTGATATGCGTGACTCGCATTTAGAGGCCACTATTCCTGGGATGATCAAGAGGGCCATTATTGTTGTATTGACACCCCTCCGAGCTGAGATCAATAGCCATAAGTTGACCCTAGATCCCCTGACTATGAGAGTGGCAACATGTGAGAAGGGCTAGGGAGCTACTGAGGAGGTGACGACCTTGAAGGCCGATGTTTCTCAGCTGAGGAAGGATGTAGACCATCTAAAGTCCACATATTTTACTTTATTATTTGGCAATGTTGAGATCCCAGAAGGGCCTGGCATAGATATTCCATCATGTTTAGAGGTGCCTCCGGCTACCACCGGAGATGAGGTTAGAGCTGATGATGCTACTGTAGAGTTCGAGCCTGAGACTGATAAGAAGTAGCTTGGTGTTCATGAGGATGTTGTCTTTGATGATTTGGCAGACCTTAAGGGTGCCATGGTAGATTCAACTATTCAGGCCTCTCTGATGAATGTTTTGATGGTGGGATCCAGTGGAGCCAAGGTTGCTGAGACCTCAGACACTGATTCCCAGACAGATGGAGTGACGGACATGCAGACTTCACCCCAGGGTTAGACTGGCAAGATTATCTTTCCCCTCCCTCTCTTTACTCTTATTTACTATTTTTGTTTTAGTTGTATTTGAGGATAATTGCATATTTTGTTGGGTGGGTGAAGTATTTCCATACCTACCTCTTGTGACTATTTTATGAATATTAGTTCTGTTTTGATGATGGCTTTGTGAATATTGAGCTTATTGGTTGTTATATATATATATCTTGGTTATTGAATTGTGCTGTGGCTTCTGTGTGGCCCATTGTTTTGATAGAAAATGGTTTTTGAACCAAATTTTAAAATTTTGCCATCTCTTGTGTGTGTGATTCTGCCTTTTCTTGTGCAAATTTAAGTGTCGGTTGTGGTCAATACCGATTACTTGAATAATGATCTTAATTGAACAAAATGAATATACGGCTATGATGAGGCAAACTAAGTTACATAGGCAATATGTGAACTTTTAGGATTTTTTTGTGACTAGCCGGTTGTCGAATGAGTCTCTTATGATGAACATTGCATGCTAGCTAGAAAGTGTAGACTCTTGTTTGATATTGCTACCAATGCCTTTTGTGGTGAGGTCGTCTTGAACATTGTATTTGATAACACCTAGAACTTACCCCGTTAGTCTGATTGATTGAGTGAAGAGAACAATTGGAATGATCTTAGGCAAAAATTTTGAAGAGTGAGACAAATTTGACAATATACCTCTTTGTGGCCAACCGTGTGAGATGTGTGAACCTTGCTTGGAACCTATTGAGCCTATCCTTTTCTTGGAAGAAACTTGAACAACTTTGACCTCTTTATCCCATCACCTATAACCTTCATGAAGTTTTAGTTTGTTTGAATATCCAACCTAGGCCAAAATCCTAAGTTAGGGGTGTGGCGAAAAAGAAGGAAAGTTAAGATGTGTGAATAACTCCCCCTTTGATGGATTGCTTTGAAAAATATGGAACCCCTCCATATAAAAAAAAAGGAACAAAAGAAGAAAGAAACGACAAAGACTGAAAAAGAATAAGAATTGTGAAATAAAGTGTGTGAACATAGTGAAAAATTGGGTATCCGGTGATTTATGTGTAGTTTAATAATGGGGTGGAGTTTGAACATGTTTGAATGTGAAAGAGAAGGAGAAAGAATGATTTTCAGGCAATACTTCATGAAGATAGAAGCCACTAAGCCCGAATGATCATACCTTTACACTCAACCCCGTTACAAGCCTTACAAAGACCTTTGTAATCTTTATTGATCTAAAACGAAGGTTGGTTGGAAAATAAAGGCAAGCCTATGGGTGGAGTCATGCATGTGTTCGTCTTTTTTGAGTGTGAGAGTTGTATGTGATTCTAGGAATTTAAATTGTTGCCAAATTTTGTGTGAATGTTGAATCATCTTTGTTGTGATGGCATTTGAGTACCTTTGTTGATCTTGAACTTGCATTTGAAGCAAGTACTGTGAACTTGAATATCCTTGATAATGGTGAGCCATAATTTAAATCTTTGAGTGCGCAATTGAGCATTGTATGTGTAGTTTGAACCTATAGTGTGCATTCATATTGAGTCTTATGCAACACTATTTGAGACATCCTTATTGAAGTGCTGATCTTGAGTTTTACTTGAGGACAAGCAAAAGTTTAAGTTGGGGGTGTTTATGAGTCCGAGATTTGGACTCATTTAGGGCTTTGTTTTGATAGTTTTAGGGTCCTCAAATGCCTAATTTATGCTATAAACTGATGTTAAATCCTTGATTTTCATATATGTGATCTAAGGAGAGAGGCAAGGACACTAACAGGCAAAAGGAGCAAAACAAGCTAAAGAAGTGGAGTAAAGCGATCCTGGTGATCACCAAGACCATTCGGTGAACCATCGAGTGGGTTTTAGCTTGGCTAAAGTTCCAGTGTGCAAGCCCTAAGGAAGAAATCAAGTTGGCGATAGAAATGGCCAATCGGCGAATCGCCGATCCACTCCGCGATAACAAGTTGGATCGCCTAAAGTTACAGGACCTGGGAGGCTGATGACTTATGCAAAATGGCGATGGAAGGAAGAAAAGGGTGGATCGCCGAACCACTCGGCGAGACTGACTTAGTCCGCCAACTGGACTTTCAGACTAAATTTTGAGAAACTATAAATTAGATTTTAAATGGAATTTTGAGGAGTTCTCACCCAGATATTGCAGTTCCCATTCTAAAGTTAAAGTTTTTCTCTTAGTTTGTAGTTCTTATTGTAGACTTTGAGGATTTCTAAGCTAAATTGTGAGGATTTGCAAGTGGGTTTCTAAATTTCTTCAATTTGGACCATTGTAAAGACTTGGGAACCTTTACCCAGATCATGGCGAATGTATTTGGTAATAGTTTCTCTATTTTTATGATGTGTGGCTAAAACCCCAATTATTGGGGTGTGTCATGTGATTATGGATTGAATTAGCTTATGAGTATTGATTATTACTGATTTAAATGCTTAATATAAGTGGGTTTAATTGATAGTCGTGTTTTAATCTAAGAATTGTAGTTGCAAATGCAATTCAAACTTAGAGTTTTGGGCTTGCTTGAAAAAGGGGTTTTAGAATCAAAACTTTCAATTGATGATTGTAGTTATTGGGTTGATATGGGTTTAGCTCAAAAGAGTAACTTCTAACCCCAATTCTACCTATCTAGCTCGAGAGAGTAGATGAATTAAGGTGTGGGTTGTTCTTATTTGCTAAGCTAGTTGATGTTCGAAAGAAATCACTTGATTCAAGATAGTTGTTTGAGAGAAAGCTATTTCACTTATAGCCTAGCCTACCCACTGTTATTTAGCTATTTATTAGTAGTTTCAATTATCCATATAGTGAAATTTTCCTATAATCGATCATATCCCGAGAATTCCTCTTTATATTGTTATTTCCCTAGTGTTTGATTGTGTTGTAGCTGATAATTGGCAATCCAAACCCCCCATATAACATTCGTTGTCACCTCTTAGACTTGTTTACATGTTTTTTTCGATAATTTCTATTCCTATAACTCATTAGACCACATTTGTATTTCACAAATGAATTTTAGACATGTACCGCTCCCTATGGGTTCGACCCCAACTCTTAGTTGGATTTTATACTAGACAACGATTGTTTACACCTAGAATTGGATGAGGTGTACTTGAAACGTTAATCACTTAACTTGAACAAATCTCAAATTAGCTCTTTCCAAACAAAATCTTTCAAAATTTAGCTCTTCTAATACCGAGGTGTTACAAAGGTGAAGAAATAATTGAACTCATTTCGAACCAACATTTAATTATGCAATAAAAAAACCCACAAACTAATTAGGAATCAATTACATTGCTCACCCCTAATACTATGGGGTTTTAGTCACTCATACTGAAGATTAAAAGAATTTTACCAAAGAATGTTTTCTCCATAAAAGCTAGAAGTGCTTCAATCTTTAATTCAAAAAACCCAAGTCAAAACACCAACTTCCCAAGTCTTAGCAAGTACAATTTTTCCAAAATTTTTGAAGTTTCTAAGTATAAGGTATTCAAAAAAATGAAGGATGCTCTTTCTCTCTCTTAAAATCTATATATACCGTTCAAGAATTTGGCAAAACTTTCACTTCAAAACACTCAACGGTGACATTATTCGGGCTTACCGAACATCTTGGCGAGTCGCCGAATGCTACTCCTTATCTCCCAACATTGCCTTTTAGCTTTACTTTGGGTCCTTAAGAGTTGAAAACCTTTGGTGATCCTGATAAAGCTCGCCAATCAGGATCGATTAGTCATTCTTTCGTTTTTCTCCCGTTGAGTTGGCTCTAGTTTTTAGCAGAGTTCTCAGACATTTTTGGCGATGATATTACAACCTACTGTTAGGATTGGCGATTCTCCATTCATAAATTTGGCTTGTCAGGTTGGCTTGAGCTTTTTACCAAAGTTCTCTGACATTGTTGGCTAGTTTCTAACTCTTTTGGTGAGTCTCTTAGTGCGTTTGGCGAGCTTCCGCTTCACCATTTTCTTTTTTTTTCCAAGGTTTTGGTTTCTTTTGCTTTCATTTGTCCTTGTTTAGTCCTTGATCTTTCATTACTGCAATTCAACCAATTTAACATCTGAAATGGAAATAAATAGGAATTGAGGACATGATTTGGTGAACTAAAAGCCTCAAATGAGTCCAAAATCCCTCACTCATCAACATTGACTCGATACACCACACTTATATACAAAGACAATTTGACAATCCTAAACATGTCGATTCTTCTAGATGGAACCTAAAGGAAAATAAACACGACAACAAAAACCCTTAGAAGATGGTGCACCCCCCCCCCCAAAATATATGCATTGTGCCTAATGCATAAAAAAATTACAAGAATAGCTCATAAAGAAGGCTTACTAGTGATGTACTAGGCGTCGGAGTGTGGAGCAGTGGTATTCCTAATGACCTCTATCGTAATGGTATTATGTGGTGCACTCTTTGGTAGCTCAGCAGAGGTGTCTCCAACCAACGGAGTACTGGTCGTCTAGGACTCTAAAACAGTGTCAGTCGTACTAGTGAGGCTAACTTAGATAGTATAGCACTAGAGGAGATCCTATCAAAATGACCTTTCAGATCATCCAACATAAGGTCCACCTTGAATCTCGACTGCCTCATAACAGATATTATATCTCTCCTCTCTTGATCTTTTTATGGTTCCTCCGTTTTGGCTCTTGGTATTCCTCCGCATCATTCACTTTGATTGGCTTCTTATTTGTTGCTCTTGGTATTGAACTATATAGCTCAAAGAACATATCGTCCTCCTCCAACTCCTCAATCTAAATAATTGGGAACACCCCAGCTGGCTGCAAACACAATCTAGTAACATCAACCCTAACTTGTGCAAGCTCGGCCACCAATTTGGCAAAATATAGAACAATACGCTCTGGCAGCCAATCATTTACCAGGCCTTCATCGATTCCTTCTAGGCATGAAAATTGGTATAAGGCTTCAATACTGATGAAACTTGAACACCTTTGACCTCTTTTTCCCATCACCTATAACCTTCATGAAGTATTGGTTTGTTTGAATATCCAACTTAGGCCAAAAGCCTAAGTTGGGCTTGTTGTGAGAAAGAAGGAAAATCAAGGAATATGAAAATTCCCCTTTTGAAATCATGATTAAAAAAAAGATGGAGAGAAAGAAAAGAAAAAGATTGGAAAAGAGAAGAGTTTGCAAAATAAAGTGTGTGAAAGGAGAAAAACAAATGGGGCATCTAATGAGTTGTGCTTAAATGAATAATATGATGGATTGTGAACATCATAGAATGTGAAAGAGAAGGAGAAAAAGTGTTTTGCAGGTCATACTTCATGAAGGTAGAAGTAACTAAACCAAAATGATCATACCTTTGCACTCAACCCCGTTACAAACCTTGAAAGACGTTCGTGATCTTGAGTGAGCTGAAAATAATGTTGATTGGAAAATAAGGGCAAGCCTATGGGTAAAATTATGCTTGTGTTCATATTTGTGAGTGTGAGAGTTATATTTGATTCCAATATTATAAATTGTTGATGGATTTTGTGTGATCATGGAATCATTATTGATGTTAGGGCATTTGAATGCTTTTGTTGAGCTTGAACTTGCATTTGAAGCAAGCATGGTGAGCTTGAGTCTATTTGATGATGGTTAGTCACAAATTGAAACTTAGAGTGCACAATTGAGCATTGCATGTGAAATTTGAACTTCTTGTGCGCATTTGTGTTGAGTCTTGAGTAGCACTATTTGTAGACATCCTTGTTGAACTAATTGATCTTGAGTTTCACTTAAGGACAAATAAAAGATTAAGTTGGGAGTGTTGATGAGTCTGAGATTTCGACTCATTTAGGGCTTTGTTTTCATAAGTTTTATTGTCCTCAATGCATAATTTATGCTCTAAACTGATGTTAAAGTGTTGTTTTGCAGCAATGAAGGCTAAGGAGCAAACCAAGGACATTACCAGGCTAAAAGGAGCGAAAAAAGCTGAAGAAGTTGAAAAAAGGCAATCATGGTGATTGCCAAGACCACTCGGTGAGCCACTGAGTGGCTCTTTAGCTCGCCAAAACTTCCATCATGCCATCCCTGGGTAAGAATCTACTTGGCAATGGAAATGGAATGGACAGTCAGCGGCCGACTGGATCGACAACTTTGATCCAGCTCTCCCAAAGTTAAAGGACCTTGAGGACAAAAGGCCAACGCAAACCGGCGATGGAATGGAGCAATGGGCGTGTCACCGACTTGGTCGGCGATGGTCGACTTACTTCGCCTAATGGTCCTAAAGATCAAAATTTGGGAAACGATAAATCAAAATTTGAAAAGAAGAGAGAGAGCTATCTAGTCTTGAATCCAATTTTTCCTGAGTTTTCTATTGAAGAACTTAGAGCTTTTGAGACTTGGTTTTTAGGAATTTCCAATTGGGTTTTTGAATTAAGTTGAGTTGAAGCATTGTAGACATTTGGGAACCATTACCCAGTTCATTGCTAACATAATTAGTAATGTTTTCTTACTTTTTATGATGTGTGGCTAAAACCCCAATTCTTAGTCTGTGATTATTGGTTTTAATTAGCTTATGGGTATTGTTGTTACAGATTTAAATGCTTAATTGAAGTGGGCTTAATTGATAGTTGTGTATTAAACTATGAATTGTAGTTGCAAATGCAATTCTAACTTAGTGTTCTGGCTTGCTTTAGAAAGAGGTTTAGAGCTAAGGTTTTTGATTGATGATTTTAGTTATTGGGTTGATGTGGGTTTAGCTCAAGAAAGTGAATCCTAAATTGTATTCTACCTATCTAGCTCGAGTGAGTAGATAAATTGAGGTATTGGATTGCTTATAGTGTTAAGCTTGTCGAGGTTCGAGAGAACTCACTTGAATCGTAATAGTTGTTCAAGAGAAAACTATTGCATATATAGTTTAGCCTACTCACTGAGATTTAGCAATTGTTAGTAAACTCCAATTACCCATGTAGCGAAATTAGCCTATAATCGATCGTATCCCCAAGAATTCCTCTCTACTTATTGCCTCCCCTATTTTCGTAATTGTTATAGTTGTTAACTAACAAACCAATTCTCCCTTCTGACATTCATGTCACCCCTTCGATTTATCTAAAAAAATTGATAATTTTTATTCATATAACCGATTAGACCACGGTTATAACTTTGTAAGTGAATCCGAACTTGTACCACTCCCTGTGGGTTCGACCCCAACTCTTCGTTGGGTTTTATACTAGATTACGATCGCCTACACCTAGTATTGGATGAGGTGTAGTTGAGCGTTTATCATATTCAACCTCGACTCTTCATTGGGTTTTTACTGACTACGATCAGCTCGCCTTTTTAATTGGTTTAGAAGGGTGATTTGAGTGTTATCATAAAACATGAGCCACTTCTACGGTCCATAGACCTTTTTACGGGATGTAGGCCTTTCTTGTAAAACCTCAACAATCAAAAATATTTTAGCAAGTCCGAGACCCTCTTACAACCACTTCTTTCGAACCTTCTACGGATCGTCCTAGTGGTCGGTTGGAATTCTTTAAGGACTTGACATTTTTCACATTTCAATAACCCTTCTACGAGTACTTTCCTATAGACCGTAGGACCTTGTACGGTCCATATGTGGTCTCGTGCAGATTGCATCAGTAGCCAATTTTAGAGTTTTCCTTTCTAATCTCAACCTACCAAGTACCAAGGTGTTACAATAACTACCCCTTGAAAACATTCGTCCTTAAATGGGACTCAAGCTAGCACGAACAGAGTAGGGAAAGAGATCTAACAACCCAATACAAAAGCAAATCATATTATAATGCACATAAACGAGTAATCGACCCTAAGCTAAAACATAAGTTCAAAATCAAGTTTTCATGAACACGCAGGCATATGGAAACATAAGAATAGCTAAAACGCATGAATCTGAAAGTGTGAACATGAAGATATAGTACCTCATGCTAAAATAGAAACAGGGGGAAATAGATGAGGATACTTGGATATCATGTTAGATTCAGCCTCCCAAGTATCGACCTCAACTAATTTATTTCTCTATAGAACCTTCATGTAAGTAACTTCTTTATTTCTCAACTTCCGGACTTGACGTCTCAAGATCTAAATTGGATCCTCTTCATAGGTAAGACTTTCCTTAACACCAACATTATCCAATGGCACAATAGAAGTAGGATCACCTATACACTTCTTCAACAATGAAACATGAAACATCGGATGCACTGATGCCAACTCGGAAGGAAAATCTAACTCATAGGCTACCTTACTAAAATGCCTCTAAATTTTATACGGGCCTACATAACTGGGACTAAGCCTTTTCTTTCTAAATCTCATCATATCATTCATAGGTGATATTTTCAAGTACACCCAATCATCAATATCAAATTCAAGCTCTCTTCTTCTAACATCGGCATAAGACTTTTATCAACTTTGAGTCATTTTCAACTTTTTTTTTATAAGTCGAACCTTTTACATATCCTCATGAACTAACTAGGGTCCTATCAAATTGACCTCACCAACTTGAAACCAACCAATAGTAGACATAGACCTCTTACCATAGAGATCCTCCAACGGAGCCATTTTGATACTTGAGTGATAACTATTATTATAAGCAAACACAATCAAATGCAAATGATAATTCCAATTACCCTTGAAGTCAATCACACAAGCTCTTGACATATCTTCCAAAATCTGAATAGTACTCTCGACTTGAACATCGGCGTGAGGATGAAAAGACGTACTAAGCTTAACTCGGGTACAAAGATCTTTTTAGAAAGGCCTCCAAAACTAGGAAGTGAACTGCCTACCTCGATTTGTTATAATGGATGAGGGCACCCCATCAAACTTAACCATTTCTTGGATATACATCTTAGCATAATCCTCAGCTAAATATGAAGTCTTCATGAGAAGAAAATGATATGACTTAGTCACTCAGTCCACAACAGCCCCGTGATGAAGTTGATGAGTGATATATTTGCACTCATTTAAGGTTTATTTAGCTCAATAATTAGTGTCCTAAATGCCTAACTTTTTCCTTTTCTAATCAAATATTAATGTTGTCCAGCTACGAAGGCAATTGGACAAGGAAAGGACTGATGTGTGAAAGAATGGACAAAAATACAAAAAGAAGTGCAAAGTGAACATTGTTGATCGCCTAACATGAAGGGAGGATCACCAACTGAGCTAGAACACACCCAAATTTACAGTGCATAGTTATTGTGTCTACCAAAGAGGATGGGCAAACTCCAAAAGAAAAGGCCATCTGCCAAGTCAGAACTGTGGTCCTGACACACATCGCCTAAAGTGATAGTGTGCAAGACAAGGATTTAATGCTAGAACGGTGGACTAAGGTGGTATTCGATGATACGCCGAACGTGAAAGTTTGACTCAAGTGACTTCGCCAACAAAGGTTTAAACACTTGAAGCCAAGAGCATCACAAGGTGATTTGAGGAGCAAAGGGTGAGTCACCGATGAGGCTTGGCCCGAATCAGTTATAAAGTGGATTTTTGGGCCAAATTTTGGGAAAATATAAATAGCCCAAATGATATAATATTTAGGAGAGTTCAGAGTTTTGAATTCTACGTTTAGAGAGGTCGACTACTAAGTTAGTTTTGAGAATTTTGAGAAGTGAGAATAGTTTACCTTTGAAAGAACACTTTTTCTAGTTCTTGGGGTTTTACAATTTGATCTTGAATTTGATAAATTGAAGTTAAATCCAAAGTGTATTTACTCTTAATTGCTTGATTTCAAGTTACCCATGGCTAGTTTCATGGAAGGTATACTTTCTTTACTTTTTGTGATGGTGGCTAAAACCCAAGATCTAGGGGTGCTCAAATGGGGTTGAGTGCTGCTTTAATGCAGTAGGTATTGTGCTATGCTTTATTTTGTTGCTATTCATGCATGAATTTGGTGTAATTACCATGGGGTTAAATGGGTTAAGGTTGCAAATTTAATTGCTACTTTCGATCTCCGGATTATGCTCGAAAGAGATTAATTGGAGTTGTTAGTTCAATATTAGAAATATAGGTTTGATGTCAATGGCTTTCTTGAAAAAGAGGTTATGGGTCGGATCTATTTGCCCTATTCTTGAAAGAGAGAGACGAGTAAGGTATTGGGTTGCTTAGAAATGGTATATATATATATATATATATTAGATCAAAAGGAGATTCTATGCATAGATTATTTGAGATGGAAAGATGATTAGTGTCAATGACGATGACATATCCTATTCATGAATGTTCATCATTATAAAGCAGCACAATCACCCCTATGTGACTTTGATTTCATTCCAATTTTAGTTTAATTGTAATATGATAAGCAAAGCTTTATATTAAGTTGGTAGTACTATCCACCCAATTGTCTTATTAATACGAATGAGCTAATTTAAAGTCCAAATTTCTTTATAAGTAAATATCTACGATATACCATTACCTATGGGATTCGACCCCGACTCTTCATTGGGTTTTTTACTGACGGCGATTGATCACTCTTTTAATTGGTTTTGGAGGGTGATTTGAGTGTTACCAGAAGTCCATATTCAAGTCTTGCCACTTTCAAGAAGGGATGTTAATGTCTTGAGCCAGGCCTCAAAGATTTTGATACTCAACTGTCACTTGTTGACAATTAGGACACTTAGCCACAAATTATGTGATATCTTTCTTCATCTCATTCCACCAATAGATCTCCTGCAAATCAAGACACATCTTGATGTCTCCCGAGTAAATAGAATATCGAGAACTAAGAGCTTCTGATAAAACATTTCACCTTAACTCATCAACATTTGGAACATATAACTGACATTGGTAATGAAGCACCCCATTTCCCCCTTAGGAGAGAGCCTCAATAAACTTATCTGAAACTGTTTTTTTTTTCAACTCAACGATAGTTGGATTAAGATCTTGTTGAGCTTTCACATGTGAAATAAGATACAATTTTGAGTTATTCTGAACAATGATACAACCATCGTCGGAGTCAACCAAGCGAACATCCAATCGAGCTAGTCTATGAACATCACAAACTAACTTCTTCTTACCATCCTCAATGTGAGAAATACTACTCATCGACAATCGGCTAAGAGCATCGATACCACATTTTCCTTACTAGAATAATAAAGAACACTCATATCATAATCTTGCAATAATTCAAGCCACCTCCTATGGTGAAGATTAAAATCCTTTTGCTTAAACACATATTGCAAATTCTTGTGATTAATGAACACATCCCCATGCACACCATAGAGATAATGTCTCAAAAAATTTAAAGCAAAAACCACCACCGTTAACTCCAAATTATGAGTTGAATAATTCTTTTCATGCACCATTAGTTACCTCAAAGCATAGGCAATTACCTTACCATATCGCATTAAGAAACAACCAAGACCAATCCGTGAAGCATCACAAAAATCACAAACCCATTAGATCATTCCACTAACATCAAAACTCAGACTGAAGTGAGTCTATACTTCAACTCTTGGAAACCTTGGTCGCAAGCTTCTGACCATTGAAATTTCCCCTTTTCCTGAGTCAATGAGGTTAAAAGCAACGGATTAGAGGAAAATCCTTCTACTAACCTTCTATAGTAACCCGCCAAACCCAAGAAACTTTGAATGTTTAAAGGAGAAAGAGGTGTAGTTCGTTCTTAACTGCCTCATTCTTCTTAAAATCAGTTGTAATACCTTCACCGGAAAAAAGATGGCCAAGGAAAGCAACAGACCTTCACCAAACTCACACTTTTAAACTTAGCATATAATTGACGATCCTTCAGGATTTGAAAAACTATCCTTAGGTGATCAATATGTTCATCCTCACTCCGCTAGTAATAAAAGTTATCATGAATGAATACAATTAACAACATGTTGAGGTATTGCTTGAACAATCAATTCGTAAGATCAATGAAGGTCGTCAGGGCATTAGTCAGACAAAATAACATCACCAAGATTTCATAGTGACCATATCGAGTTTAAAAATCCATCTTTAGAATGTCACTTTACCTTACCCTCAATTGATGATAACCAGATCAAAGATTGATCTTTGAGAAGAAATTAGCACATTGGAGTTGATCAAATAAGCCATATATCCATGCAATAGGATATTTATTCTTATTGTGACCTTATTCAATTGTTGGTAATCAATGTACGTATGAAGTGAACCATTCGTCTTTCGAACAAAAAAGCTAGAGCACCTTATGGTGAGATATTTGGTCAAATGAAACCCTTATCCAACAGATCTATAAACTGATCTATTAACTCCTTATGTTATGTCAGAGCCATGTGGTAAGGAGGAGTAAAGATAGGTTACATATCTAGAAGAAGGTCAATATTGAAGTCTCTTTCCCTTTTTGGAGGAACACCAGGAAGATCATCGCGAAATACTTATGGAAACTCATTTACAATCGAAACTAACTCAAGAGTAGGGGTTTTAAAATCCATATCCCTAACCCAAAACAAAATGATATATACAGCCTTTAGAGATCATTTTCTAACCTTTAGGTAAGAGATCAATCGACCTATAGGTGCTGAATTTCCACCCTTCCATTCTAAGATAGGTTAATTCAGAGCCTGAATGTGACCAATCGATTCCAACAATCTATAAAATCATAACAAGAATAAAGCCAATCCATCTCGAGAATGACATCGAAATCTATCATGTCCAATTCTACAAGATCAACTAGAGTGACTTTATGAGCAATTGAAACTGGGAAATCCCAATAGACTCATCTAGAAATAATAGAATCACCAATAACTTTGAGACTGTAAAAGATTCAAAAAGAATTTTGAGACAGACATCAAACCTCATAGCCATATAAGAAGTCACAGAAGACAATGTAGCACCAGGATTAAGCAATCTATATATATCAAATTGAAACACTCAAAACGTACCAGTTACCACATCTAGAGAACCATCATGAACCTATTGAGTCTGAAGAGCATACAAAATGTTCTGACGAGGAGCATCACCAGAACCATAAGAGCACTAGGCTAAACCTGAACACCATACTTACCCTTTCTAACATGTGTAGGGCAATATCTAATTTTCCGACCCATCTTTCATAACTAAAACATGCACCCAAACTATCTAAGCACTCTCTCAGGTGGTTCTTCCCACACATCTTACATGCGGGGAAATTCTGAAAACACGAAGTACCACCTTGAGGCCTTGGTATAGGAACCATATCCTTGTTGAACTTTTGAACTGGAGCACAAGATGAATTCAGGCCAGAGAATTTTTGCTGAAACTGATAACGTCCATGTCCACTGGACCTAGAGTGAGAGAAATCACCATTATTTGTCCTTGCCCTTTTTGACTCTATAGCCTTCTCGTTAAGATTTTCCTCATCGATTTATTGGTAATGAGTCATCAACCTTGACATATACATTTCTTTGATTAACGTGGTGGCTCTGCATTCTTTGACCAATAATTCAGACACACAAACAAACTTACTCATTCCTGTCCCGAAGTCGACAACAATTATCACAGCATACTTAGACAATTAAGTGAACTTCAATCAGTACTACTTCACACTCATGTTCCCTTACCTTATATTTATGAACTCTTGCAGTTTAGCTTCCCTCATCTCAAGGAGAAATAATCAATCAAGAAACGCCCCTTTGAACCTGTCCCAATCCAAGGACCTGCTTCAAAATCATTTTCTTCCTTCCATTGACCAGATCAAACTTGAGCAACCCCTTTCAATTGATAAGTGGCCAAATTTGCCTTTTACACCGGAGTTACTCCTTGAATATCCACAATCTTATTGATTCCCTCAATTAACTCTTGTGAATCCTCATCCATTTTCGAATTATAAATTCTAGAGGATTCAACCTTGTGAAGTCTCAAACCCTTGTTTTTGTCGTACTCACTATTAGGTTCATGGGATTCATAACCTCCCTATTAACTTGAGCGGTCATAGATTGAGCCAACACATGGAAAGCCACCCTAAACTCGGAATGTGAGACTTGCTCAGCCAAAGGATCAATCAGAGCTTGAGAAACTTTGAGTTCCATATTGTTATTCGCATTGATTCTCAATGGATCTCTTCTTAAAGTCATGTTCTAAAAATGCATAGAACAAGAGTTACGAGGAAGACCCTTATAGAATTCAACTTTATCACACGACCTTATAGTAATGAAAGAAGTAAAGTTTCCTAAAACACTATGTAGCCTCTAATTCATAAATGTGTTTCACACTTGTGAACATGACTCTACTCGACGCGGCTTGTACGACTCCTAGAACCTTTAAAACCAATGCTCTAAATACCAAGTTTGTCATGACCAAAACTACCCCTTAGACATGTCATGAAGAATAGGATCCCGAGAGGCCCTAAACAAACCACCTTAGATAAACATGACACTAAGATGAACAATAAAAGAGAATAAAGCATGAAAGAGATATATAAGTTTCAACATCAACATCATAAGTGATACCAAAATCATAGTACAACATCCTCATAAGAGAAAATATACTAAGTCTAAAAAAACGTCTCTATAGCATAGACGTGACTAGGACAAACCCTAGCTCACAAAAGAAGTCTGAAAACTGAAATGACTACAATAAACAGGAAACTCATAATGTGTGATCATGACCTCAATGACGACATACCACAAGATAAGCAAAGCTAAATTAATCCACTAGTCATGGACAAATGAAGGAACATCGGACCATATATTATAGAACAATATAGGCACAGGGGGTAAAGGTGTTAGTACTTTGAATATACTAAATATGGGAAATATGCATAAACATATACATGACAACATGATAAGTTCAAAACATGATAATGCATGACCAAATGAAACATACCAATTGGGTAAGCTTAGTTTATAAATCATAAAAAAAATAATGAAATATAAGAATCATGACGTATGTATAGAACATAATCTAAGTAAGGAATCATATCTTTTGTGGGATGTTTACTCTTAACCAACATAGACCATGTGAGTTATAACATGGAATCCAGTGTCTTGCTACCACACCAAAAAGATATTATCCTAATTTCCAAGGTAAGGACCTTATACTTAAGCTTAGGTGGATCCACTATCTAATTCATACATTCGGGACTTCCTACGGGGGAATGTAGTTTAAGGACTTTAGGATGCTCCAAAATCCACTAAGTGCTAAGTAAACTCCGAAAGCAAATTGTAAAGATTAATCATATCATAATCATAATACTTGGAAAGGTTAGATTCAAGTAATACCAATCCAATCATAAACCTTATATCCTAGAATAGCTTCTTTCAATATCATAAGTTCTAACATATTCGATGTTTTAAAAGATACTTAATTGAAAGCATCTAAATCATGATAACCTTTTCTTAGTAAAACTGCACTTCGTTCAGAAGTGGCTAAATCATATAAATCATTCGTAGTAGGAATACTTCAGTTGGAAGCAACCTAGTTTCATGAATCATGAGATACTTTCTTCGAAAGCACCCAAGAATCATAGTCATTACAATTTCTTTATACATGCATAAACTCCAAAACTCAATTCATGATCATAAAATATGCATATAGCATGGGTTCATATGAAAGGCATTGAAAACATGTAATTTGAATCAAACCATGCATAATAAGATTAAATATATTCAATTGAATCATAAATAAATGAACCCATAAAGAATCATACAAAACACTAGAAAGAATGAAACAAACGAAAATTCTATAAACTAGCAAGACTAAAGACACACGATATAGAATCAAATGAAAGAATCTTCCTAAAAGATGTATGATTGTCTTCCTAAGATACGTTATTGACGTCTCCGCACCAATCTACAGGACTTCATAGGAATTAGCTTTGCACCAACACCACTGATGAACATGGATCTATGATACCAACTTGTCACGACAAAAAAACTAAGGTCATGATGGAATCTATTATATTCCACTAGTAGGTAAGTCAATCCATAACCCCAAACCAATGATAACGGGCATACGAAATGGAAGAGATTGAAGGAAGCATAATAATACATAAATAAAATATGAGACATACAAATAGAAGAGAATATATATATGTGTGTGTGTGTGTGTACAACCCTCGGACGAGGACAAAAATACAAAATCAAACCCAAAACCTAGTGGATGTAAGTGCAAGCCTACTACAAAAAAAAAGAGTACAAACTAGACATATACAACAAAAATATAAGATGTCTCAAAATACAAAAGACTAGCTAAAACTATAGAAGGAGACGACTCAACCCAAAACACCAGTAAGCTCACCCTTAATCTCTGGAATATCAGCTATAACGGCACAAGAATCATTGTGTTCGACTAGAGATCAGATTGACACGAATGAAAAAGATAAAGAGTGTAGTATGAGTACCAAAGTATGGGTACCTAGTAGGCATCATAGGCTGGCCAAGCTTGTGATTGCAATAGCAAGATAAAAAGTGAGTAAAACAAAGTAACAGAAAGAAAGTAAAGGCATAACTAGACATACATCGAGGAAAAACTACTATAGTAAATAATGAAAGCAGTAAAAGTTATATAAATTTGACAAGACCTTATTACCCCAGAAGGCATACAAAGGTATAACAACAATAGAGCATATAAGTAATAACCTGGCCGAACCCCCAAAAGCCTGATGGACACACTTAAAGGCTACACTATAAGGCAAACCTCTGAAATGGCCACCAACACCTCGAGCCTAGAATCTCCCAAAATTTTATGTTAGAATAGCTAGTCCGTCCAAGAATGTTACATCAAAAATCCTTATCAAAACTTAGTGAACCCTAGAATATTACATTGGATAGCTAGTCCCTTTCATAATCTTACATCGGAAATCCCTATCAGAACCTAACACACCCCAGAATGTTACATGAGAACGGCTAGTCTTTCCCAAATTCTTACATCGTAAAGCCTTGATATAACCGAACATATCCCAAAATCTTACATTGGAATAGTTATTCCTTCCCAAAATCTCACATCAAAAATCCTTGTAAGAACTCAATAGTCCCTGAAATCTTACATTAGAGAGGTTAGTCCTACCCTAGAATCTTACATCGAAAATCCTTGATATAAACTAACATATTTTAGAATTTTACGTCGGAATAACTAGTCCTTCTTGGAATCTTACAGTTGAAAGTGTTACAAGAAACCAATAGTCCCCATAATCTTACATTAGAAAGGTTTATCCCACCTCATATTTTACATCAAATGGCCATATAAACATCTAGCAACTCTCAAAATCTTAAATTGGATCAGCATTATAAAACCCTAGGCTATTCTAGGGCTATCTAGAGGTCATAAACTAGCATAAAGGGTCACAACTAAGCCAAATCTAATCCCAAAACAAGCTCCACAAGCCTTGAAAACTGACATCTAAAGAAACACTAGCCTAACCTAGGCTAAGGCTACAAAATAACAACACTAAAACTATTCTATCCTAAATTTAACTAATGGGCACAAACATTATATCAACAAGTCATAAGAATCTCAAGAATTACCTAAAATACCCACAAAAAAGGCCAAAATGATACAAGTAGGGAACATAACAAGGAATCATGCTAGAATTATAACCCACACTTAGATAATTAGAAGGCTAGAAAATCAACAAACAAGGTCTAGGGATAGTAAGTTGTAGCCTACCTCGAAGCCAGTCACGCATACTCCAAAGCGACCTGTGAGAATTCTCTTAAACATCTTGGTCAAAGTTGATAAATTCATTCTCTTGAATGACATTATGGTACTATATTATGATATTGATATTAAGGTGCCTATAATCTTAGTCCGACTATTTCTTTCCATGAGGTGAGTTTTAGTGGGTTTGTAGCTAGAGAGCTAAAATTTAGAGTTGGTAGTGATATGGTGGCATTGATGTGTGCAAGCTAATGAAACCATCAAACTAGTTTAGGGTGTTATCGGTACTTGAATCCATGGATGATTTGGTTGAAGTTTTATGTGAGGAAGAAATATCCTTGGACATAGGTTGATCAATAAGGTACTTGTGTTGTCTCGCGACATTAAATCAAGCGCCTATTTATTTTTTGATTCCTTATTTTCTTCTCTTATAGTTGTATTGTATTTGTATCAAGGATATGGGGAGATAACAAGTGAAAATGATGAAGTTGGTCGGCATTGCCATCGGTGCCAGATGGGCCGAATCCCAATTACAAACTGTCCAATGCCAGTTTATCCCATGTGTTAACTAGTGAACTACAAAGAAAGATTTGTACATATGCCAAACTAGTGAATAACCGATATAAAACTGTCCAACAGCATTTCAACACATGTGCAAAGTAGCTAGAAAGAAAATGACAAAAAATTTAACTTCTACATTGAAGCTACGTCTCCAGTGAAATGGTAGTCCAATGCAAGTCAGCTATGAATGAAGAGCTTTAATTTTGACTCATTAGAGACCAATCTGAAATTTTGACCAAAGATCAAGGGTTGAAAAACCCTTTTCTTCCTTCCTATACAGCCCATCTCCCCACTCCCTCTTTCCACTCCTTCCACTTTCTCATAAGCCTCTCCACATTCATCCTCAACTATTCTCCTATAAAGCCTCCCATTTATATACTCTTACCTTCACACACTCCATTCATCTCTAAAAGTTATGATTTTAAGGTCTAAAGAATCCTTTGGGTTGAGTTCAAAACCTCCATTTCAGGACTCCAAGCTTTAAGCTCACAATCTTTTTTTATTGTTCGGTATGTTGCTTCATTTTTCTAATCTTCAAGCTTTAATAACTTCATATTTTCAGAATGATTACATGCTAAAGAGATTTCCCGAACCCTTTAATTGTATGATTTTTAATTTTTGTTCCAAGAAAAGGGGGTTATGTGCTTTAAAAATGTAGTTCTAGGACTTGAGGGTATGGTGGACCCTAGTAAAACTCGGTGCTAAGTCTACTCCCAACTTAATCTAAAGCTAAAATGCAAATGAAATACTGAGTAGCCCAAAATACTAATAATTATTTGAGAATGCAACATACATGTACTAAAATATATGGCATTTGAATTCTGAAGCATTATTGTCATACTAATTTGCCTAGAAAGTAGAATTCATGAAATATTGATAACTAACACAAGATAGGGTTTCTGAGTTCTATACATGGGACGACATTAATTCTCCAAGAAACATGTAATTAACATTATAGAGACTATAGCAGTTGAATTACAATGGATCCCTAGGATTTAGGAACCCTAGGTCTGAACAATTTGTGCAGAAATGGAAGAATTGACTGAATTCTAGGGACCTAATGGGTGAAAGGAACCCACTAGTGAAATCCCACATACTTGGTGACAAAACTGCGGAGAAATTCTTTGGATTTTAAGGTTGAACTTGAAGAAGACCTCTGCTTGTTCTTGGAAGAAATTGTCGCCTTTTTCTCTTCTTTTCTTTCTAAGTTAGATGATTTTAGGAGAATGAGGGTTTCAGTTAGTTTTTGACTAATTACTTAGGATTAAACTAAGTAAAACGGCGTTATTTATGTACCGAATGATGTAGTTTAACTACCAAACGCATAGGGGAAAAGACCGATACGACCCTAACTTAAAGCAGACGAAATGACCTTCACGAGGGGATTGACATGCCATTTAAGGCAGGATGGTCCATCTAGTGGATCGTCATGTTGCCCTGCCCAATAGGTCTTCAATAAAACGAGCATGACTTTTTACGTCGGGCTAGGAATTAGGTAAACTTGGTGCGTTGGAAAGAGGACTCAAAGACCTTTAATTCACTAGGTCATGGTCCACCTAGTTCATTTTTTTCCTAAAGATATGATCATTTAAAGTTGACCCAAAACTCAAAGTCTGAAGAGTTATTTTCATGGATGACTTCACCGTCTATTTGAAGCTTCATAGATCGTCTAGGCGTTTGTGGTCCTTCACAATGGCTTTAGGTGCAGACTCACCATACGGGTGACTTGTAGGGACCCCTTGACGGGTCGTCTAAGTCACCACGGGCCGTCAAAGGCACCGTCTAGGTGACTCTCTCCTAACCAGCGCCTGGAGGGTGGTTCACAATGCCCTTGACAGGCCTTGAACCTATAGATGGACCATCTAGGATGTTGTCTATGTGACCCCTAATAGGGCAGTCCTGGATGGTCACTCACGAAGCCCTTAATGGGTCGTAAACTCCAAAACAGCCCATATAGGGTGTCGTGAAGGGTCCATGGTCCATTTTGGGTTCGTGGTCATACATGTTTTCCTTTTTAGCCCTTTCTCAAAGTTTTAGGTGTTACAATATATCCCCCTTGGGATCATTCGTCCTCTAATAAACACTAAACAAGCTTAATTTAGAGGAAACATCTGCAATCCCTACCACTGAGTACTAGAAACTAATATCTAACTAAATTGAGTTTCATGAACATGCAAATATACTGAAATGCAAGGATAACTAAGGGAACAAGACACTGAGACTAAATTACACCAGAGTAAACTGAGAGACTGGACAGGAACTAAAATTGTCATGACCCGAGGGTACCCCTTAGATGTAACATGGCATACAAGACCCGAGAGGCCTCATATAAGCCACTTAGCTTTCATAACATAAGATAGTCGAAATGAGTGGAAATTTAAAACATTTTTCAACCAACATCAAAGTTTTATATAAAAAGTGGAAGTTTATTACACTTTGTCTCAAACCAGCTAAAACATGACTATCTTGGGACACACAGCCCATACAATAATGTTCAAAACATAAAATGAAAGAACACAAGAAAAATGGTGGCTATATACTCGATTGCTATGAGGACTCAACAATCTTCAAGCCTTGCTCTACTAAGATCCTAGCCATGGGGATGAGAGTCAAGATCGTCGGACCCTACATTTGGATAAGAAATATAGTCAAGAGTATGCGTTAGTACAAACATGTACTAAATATGATAGCTAGCATAAACATCAACAAAGACATAAGAGGTAACAACATAAGTTATAAGCATAATCAATGCACATAAATCATCATAACATAGGAGGAATACTTCTTGAAGTACCCTCAACTTATCCTTAGTTAAGACTTGGGTCATCCACCTCTAGTCACGCATATCATGGAAGGAAACTCAAGAAACAATCCAAGCTTATCATTCATCATACATAATCTAGCTTATCTTTTATACACATGGGAAAATCACCTATTTGCCTTACTTCAAAGGAACATGGGTAGTCGCCGCTAGTCCTCCTTAACATGTGGATCATGGGTAGTCGCCTCTAGTCCAACCTAACATATAGATCATATGTACTCGCCTCTTGTCCAACTTAACATATGGATCATAGGTACTCGCCTCTTGTCCAATAACATGTGACATGGGTATTCCCTCTTGTCATCCTATAAGGATCATGGGTACTCGCCTCCTGACCAATCATATCACAAGAACATGGGGAGTTGCCTCTTGTTCAATGTTAAGGAATAAGGGCAATCACCTCTTTATTTTACTTCATGGAATACGGGTGATCACCATCTCATTTGGAGGTCATGGGTAATCGTCTCTAGCCTCATCAATATCTTAGTCATTAGCATTACATTTATTTTAGGTGAGCTATCCTTTCAACCTAGACTCGTTCAATATGAGAAAATCTTTCACATTCATAACATAAGAAATTCATGTGGGAACTATCCCTTCCACAACAATTACATCAATAGTCAACAATTGACAACATAAGATTTACTCTCAAAGCCCTATATCTCATAGTCATTCTATATGCTCAATCTCAAGAAATTCAACATCATAATCATGTCATAAGCTTCAACCTCAAAGCAATCCTAATCATGATTCATCATATAGGCTTCAATTCTAATGTATCTCATCAATCCTAGATTGAATACTTCTAAACCCACAAATTCTCCTTTCATGGCATAAAACCCATTTACATCAATTTCATCGTTCTGGACATGGGTTAGGCATGGGAACATGAAATTTCATCCTAAAACAATTTAACTCAATTCAAGAATAAACAATCATAATCCACTCAATTGGATCAACATTCATCAATACCCACAATATTGGAAGATACCCTAACTCAAACTGGGTAATTTAATCTTCTCAATTGGGGAAATCTTAGGCACTCCATGGATGGAAGGAATCCATGGATGAAAATCCATCATACCCTTATTACAAATCCCACAAATGCTTGAGGAATGTAGAGTTGACCTTGATCCTAGCTCCAACTCTTTCTTCTTCTTCAAGTTCTAGAGAGAGAAATATTTGAGAGGAAGACTTTGGGATTTCTTTTGTATTTTGGGAATAATGACTTGAATGGGTGAGTTTTGGAGTTAAAATGACTTATAAAAGGGTCCTAGGCTTAGACAAACGACATGGTATTAATCTAATTAATTCCATAATGACCCAATTAACCCTCAACTTTCAGTGATCTTCCCACCCTTCACGAGGGGATCCACGAGTCGTGGTCCCTCTCGTGGTCCTAATCCACTAGCTAAGCAACCACCCTTTAATTCCCCAAAAACTAAGGCACCGCCACGATCCTTCCCACGGCCAGTGGTGGCCTTCACGAGCCGCAAAGTGGCTCATGTGAAGAGGACTATTTTGGGCAGTTTTCACCTAGCCACTACCTAGCCCACCACGAGCCATGGTGGTGGTCGTGGAAGCTTGGGAACTGTCTATGGAAAAGTAGGCTGCCCTAGCCCTCACACTTATCCCTAGTTTAGTCTACCAAATTTCCGAGGTGTTACAATTACCTCAAGCTAAAATACAATCGAAAGGAAAAAGTTCAGGGTACTTGGCCATCATGGCTGCTTCTGCTTCCCAAGTAGCTCCCTCTATTGACTGACTCCTCCACAAAACCTTTACTGAAGCGACCTCCTTATTTCTCAACCTACGAACTTGGCGGTCAAGAATTTCAACTGGAATCTCCTCATAGGTGAGGCTATCTTAACTGACACACTCTCAAAGGGTACTATCGATGTCGGATCACCCAGACACTTCTTTAATAAGGAAATGTGAAAGACTGAATGGACAGCTGCTAGTTTTGTTTGCAACTCTAACTCATAAGCCACATTACCAACCCTTTTTAAGATTTTGTAGGGACTACATACCAAGGACTGAGCTTCCCTTTCTGCCAAATCTCATCACCCCCTTCATTGGTGACACTTTAAGGAAAACCAAATCATCGATTGCAAACTATTACTCCCTTCTCCTCACATTTGCATAGGACTTCTGACAACTTTGATTTGTCTTAAGTCTATCACTAGTGAGTTGAACTTTCTCCATATCCTCATGAACCAAATTTGGCCCAATCAAGGATGTTTCACCTACTTCGAACCAACCAACCAAATACCTACATCAATGCCCATATAGTGCCTCATAAGGGGCCATCTAAATACTGGAATGAAAGTTATTTTTGTAAGCAAATTCTATGAGAGGTAGGTGTTCATCCCAACTACGCTTAAAATTGATTACGTAAGCCCTCAATATGGCCTCTATGAATGGTACACCCTGCCTGACCATCCGTCTGCGGATGAAATATTGTACTATGATTTACTTGAGTACCACAACCATTCTGAAACGACTTCCAAAAATGAGATGTAAATTGAGGACCCCTATCTGAGATGATGGAAAATTAAACCCCATGTAACTTGACTATCTCGCTAATCTAGAGTCTAGCATAATCCTCCAGTGAATCATTCATCTTGACTGCCAAGATGTGAGTTGACTTAGTGACTGTGTACACTATCACCCAAATTGAGTCATGTTATCTGCGAGTACGAGATAAACATGTAATGAAATCCATATTTATCACTTCTCACTTCCACGAATGCTAATATCTTGAGTCACACCTCTTGGTATTTGATGTTCTACTTTAACTTGTTGACAGTTAAGACACTCAACCACAAAGTCTATGATGGCTCTCTTCATGTCCTTCCACCAATAGACTTCTCGTAGATCACAGTACATCTTAGTGGCACCCAAACGAATAGAATATAATGATCCCTTAACTTGCCAACATTAGGGACACATAAGAGGCCCTTGTAACGGAGTAAACCATCTCCCTCTTGGGAGAAAACTTCAACCCTTTACTGATGAACTACACCCTTCAACTGAAGACATATAGGATCACTATCTTGTTTCTTCTTAACCTCCACTACCTGTAAAGATTATAATTCATTCTGGACTACCACACCACCATCTGACGAGTCCATAGGGCAAACTCCTAAGCGGTTGAGCCTGTGAACATCTTTGGCTAATTCTTTCTTCTCCTCTTCAACGTGTGACACACTACCCATAGATAGTCTACTTAGAGCATACTACGTTGGCCTTACCCGAATGATAGAAAAATTCATGTCATAGTCTTTGGGGAACTCAAACCATCTTCTCTGACAAAGATTTAATTATTTCTAGGGAAACATAGGAGGCTCTTATGATCTGTGAACATATCAACATGAATACCATACAAGTATTTTCTCTAAAACTTTAGGACAAACACGATGTCTTCAAGTTTGAGGTCATGAATCGAGTAGTTCTTCTCATGGGCCTTAAGCTGTCAAGAAGCAAAAGTTATGACCTTACCCTGTTGCATTAACACGTAACCAAGAATGACCTTGGATACATTGATATACCGTGAGTTTAAGGTATTTCTAATACATTTCACGTACAAGTTGTGTGTGTCTAGGGCCTTTTCGTATTGGTTTTTATGTGTTTTTATCATATTTTGCAGGAAAGATGTTCAGGCGCGGAATTTAAGAGACAGCAGAAATAAATGTAGAAAAGGGCATCTACGGAAGTGATCTACGGACCGTAGGTCCATTGACGCTCCGTAGATGGTGGTCGTAGATCAGCAGCCAAGGCATGGAGGCAAATCAGGGAAATATGACCAAGGGTGGAACCACGATGGCCATTGACGGTCCATAGATGGATCTACGGGCCGTACTGTTGATCCGTAGATGGATACTGCGAGGGTTCCAGTACCTGATTTTTGAAGATTCTAAGTGTGGAGCTACGGAGGGGAATTAACGGACCGTAGATCGATCTACGGTCCGTACTGCACATCCGTCGCTTGCTTCAGAGAAGCTGGATTTTGGGAAGCCGAAATATTTTCTAAGTCTTGGCTGACGAAAGGGACTCACGGACCGCAGATCCATTGACGGTTCGTGAGTCCGTTTTATGGATTGAAGACGCGTGCCTGAACGAAACTTTCCTTATTTTGTTTCCCTTTTTATTTAGGACTTGTTTTCTATAAATAGGGCATGAAAACCTCGTTTTTGGGGGTTAGAAATTATTATTCTATTCTAGTTCTTGACTTGGGAGATTAACTTGGAACTTTAGCAATTATTAATTTCCTAAGTTCGTTGTGAAGATTTTGGTGTTGAAATTCAAGTTGAAATTATGGGTTCATTATTCTTCTTACGAAAGTTCATAATTCTTTCATCTAAAATCATGAATTGTTTTCATATGATTATGGGTAACTAAACTCCACAACTAAGGTTGTGGGAGCCATGAGCAATTAACAAAGTATGAATAGTAAATAAACAATTCTTGAATAGTGTAGTGCATGCATTGATAATTCTTTCGTTTAGAAGTCCTTTTAGCGGTTGCAAACGTTAGAACTCGCCTTGTTGCTACTTG
>JAJOOS010010819.1:0-37167 GCA_029582725.1 Solanum chiquidenum | reverse complement strand
AAGCTTTTACACAAGTTGAGTCCGGCGTCCCAACGGGACCTTTATCACTAGTTGAGTCCGGGTTCCCAAAGTATGTATCTCATGAGATGGAGACCTTCTACCTCAGTTGAGTTCAGGTTTCTAGTAACAATCTCCTTATGCAATAAACTACATGCCCCCGTAGGATATTTAGCTAGTGGATCCACCTAAAGCTAATAAACCATGGTTCTACCTTAGGCAAGTAGGACAACCCTTTTCGGTGTGGGTAACACTGGATTCCATGTTAAGCTCACATGGTCTATGTCGGTTAAGGCTTATTCCCACTATGACTTATGAACTATGAAAAAGAACATGAATTATGAACTATGGCTACTAAAGAAGCTTTACTTAGTATGGGTGAGATTATGAGATCTTATTCATGCATTCCACAAGTATGCTTTGAGGGTATTTATGATATGTTCCTCCTATGATATGATGACCTATGAGTTGATTATGCTTGTGACTTGTGTTGTTCCACTATCTTCAAATGATGCTTTAACTTGGTAAATTGCATGCATTCAACTAAAATGTCATTTTTTTTGCATGTTTTCAATGTTTTTATGCATGGCTATCATAGTTAGTGCATTTTTGTACGCATTCAACTAAAATGTCATTTTTTTTGCATGTTTTCAATGTTTTTATGCATGGCTATCATAGTTAGTGCATTTTTGTACTAACCCATCTTTTCCTATATTTTTCCCAAGTGTAGGGTCAGGTTCTCAAGGCGATCCTCATTGTGGCTAGAGCTTGGAATTGATCATTTCTTATTGTTTGTTGGTGATTCCTCATGATTCGAGGATGGATGTTAACTTAGTAGTTTCACTTATGTATTTTCCTTTCAAATTATGTAGTATGGGATGTGTCCCTATGATGGCTAATTGAGATAAGTCTAGACTTTCAATTTGCTTTATGAAAATTTTGGACTTGAAATGCGTTGTTTTTACTCTTATTGTTCTAATGCTTTATGTTATGATATGCTAAGTGGCTTACATGGTGTATTTTGGGGTTCTATGTGTCATGTTACTTCTAGGGGGTACCCTGGGTCGTGACAGATATCTCTATTTCCTTAATCAACATGGTGGTTCAACACTCTTTAACAACCAAGTCAAAAACACCTGACAAAACTTACTCATTCTTGCTCTAGATTCGGCAATCATAGTCGAAGCATACCTAGCCAATTTAGTGAAATTTAAACCATACTCCTTCACACTCATATTCTCTTGCCGAAGATTAATGAACTCAAGCACTTTCGTTTTTCCCATTTAAAGAGAAAAGAAATGATCAAGAAAAGCTCCCTTAAATTTCTCCCAATCAAGAGGACCCGATCAACCACCCTTTCACTTTTCCATTGTTCGAACCATACTTGAGCAACACCATTTAATTGATAAGCGGCCAATTTTGCCTTCTCTACCGTAGAAAATCCCATAATTCTCATTATTTTGTACACCTCATCAATAAACTCTTGAAGATCCTCATCAATCTTGGAACTATGGAACTCTGGAGGATTCATCCTAGTGAAGTCTCTTATACTTGTCACCTTCGTACCAACATTTTGACACACGGGAGCAAAAACTTCTTTATTTTCTTAAGTCGTCATAGCTTGAGCTAATACATGGAAAATGGTTCAAAATTCAGCATGAGTCACTTACTCATCCAAAGGGTCAATCGAAACTTGAGGAACCTCAGGCTCCACATTCTCACCCACATTCCTTTTCCCATAAGATCTTTGAGGGGCCATATCATGAAAAGAATCAGACAAGATTTAAGAGAAGGATCTTTATAGAGATAGAATCTATGGTATGACTTTAGAGTAATGAAAGAAGTGAAGTTTACTAAATGCTTTGTAGCCTCTTATTCATAAATGTGGTGCGTTTCACACTCATGAACAAGACTCTACTCAATGCAGCTTGTTATACTTCCTAGGACCTTTTCTAAAACCTTGTGCTCTGAATATCAAGTTTTTCATGACCTGAAGTATACCCTAAATGTGACATAGCGTATAGGACCCCTAGAGGCTCTACACAAGCCACTTGGTATACATATACGTAATATGATAGATGAAAGTAAAGATTCTCATATGAATAAAAGAGTCTAATATAAAAGCAAAAATCTACCATAGTCTTGATAAGCTACTTCAAAAGAAGTGGTCGGGACGTAACATGTACACCACGTACAATGTCGAAAACTAGAACATAGGAAAATGAAGTAAAGGCAATATGGTCCTCGAAACATAAGGGATCACCAACTGTTAGAACTTCAAGTGATCAACAACTAGCCACGAGCGTACGGAGAGGAAGCGTCACACCCTACATTTTTAATAAATGTATGCACAAGTAAGAATTATACATGTAATGTACTAAGTAGGAGGAATATGCATAACAATATGAAACATGATCATAAAGGGAAACAATCAAAAACATGATATGCATGACAAAGATAAGCATAGTAAAATCTTTAGAGAAACATCATAAATAATGAACATGGTCAATGGATCTTAAAATCGTAAGGAAAACTTCATAAAATCTTTAAGGACAACTTAGTTTGTTTTGTGGGATGTTAGCTTTAACCGACGATAGACCATGCTCGCAAATAACATGGAATCTGATGTTACTCCCACATCGAGAAGGGAGAGACTACTTGCCATGATAGAACTCTGTATCATATCATATGCTATAGGTAGATCCCCTAGCTAGACCATTTAAGGCAATCCTATGGGGGCACATAGTTAGAAACTAGAGGTTGCTACTAGAGACCATCCTATTTGAGCCTCTACCTAAAAGTTCTCTCGATGTTAAGTTATATCCCAACGAAATAGTCAATTTCATAAACATGTCATCATCCACGGAAAATTACACTTCAAATACTAATCCAAGCTCAAAACATATAGCTCATTAAATCTTGAATCAAGCATATGCGAGAAAACCTTTCAGCAATCCATGTTTCTTGATATGTGAGAAAATTCTTTCACAATTTCATTGATTCTCATTTAAAGCATCCTAATTCATTAAACAATCCTTTTCATATATCATGCATAACTTCATATAAACATTAATCATAGATTCATAATCTCTTCATAAATTCGTGTCTTTTAGGGTTTATAGTCAAAATTCATGATCATGGGTTCATGTGATTTCAATTGGAAAACATGTAATTAAGCTAAAAAATCAAAATAAGATCAAAATCAAACAATTGAATCAACATAATTAGAACCTATAAGGAATTGAATGAAGCCCAATCAATATTTTTTTTGGCGAAATTAAACTTTGGAGAATTGAGAAATCTTGGGGCTCAATGGGTGAATGGAACCCATTTGTGAAACCCTACATACCTTGCTATTCAAATTCCAAAATAAATATAGGAATTGGAGGCTTGATGCTGGGAAGCCCTAGTCTTCTTCTTGCCCTTGGGGGAGAATTGGAGGGGATGAATAAGGATTGGATTTGAGGGTTTGAGTGAATGGGAGAATTGGGGAAGTTTCAAGGGTGGAAGGGTAGTTATAAGGCTTAAATAGTGGTAAAAAATACATAGTATAGATATTAGATGCATAGGAAGAGACCCAAATACCTTTAAAAATAAATGCAGTATGGTTCCTACGGTTTAGACCTATGGTCCGTAAAACTTTATATGGTCCGTACTAGTCAACCGTGGAACCAACTTAAGAAACCTAAATGTCACCTTATTTTCCATGAGACTTTTCTATGGTCCGTCTAAATTCCTACGGTCCGTCTAAATTCCTACAGTCCGTAGACACTATCCATAGAACCTAAGTTTAAGTTCAAAATTTCACTAAGTCTGGAACCTTCTTACGGAACCCATCGACAACTCATCAACCTTCCTACAACTCATCATATTCATCCGTAGTTCAAACTTCAAAAACTTGAATTTCTCAAATCTCAACATCATTCCTATGAGTACCACCTACGACCCATAGAAACTTCTATGAACTATAGATTCGTCTTGTAGGACTCAACCAGTAGCCCAAAGTGACATCTTTCCTTTCCAACTTTGGCTTTCCAATTTCCGAGGTATTACAAAAATTCAAAACGAAAAAACATATACTAAACAAACAAAATAAGAAACTTAAAAATAGTAATATTTGCAAAAATACAAACAAAAATTCTAGAATTTTTTTCACCAAAAAAAATTAAAATCCCTTTGAAACTTTTAGGTTTTAATGGAAAACAAATATGGAAAAAAAACAGTTTTTTGGCCTTTTCAAGTTCACTTTATTGTGATAAACACATAATTTGCCAAGTCAACAAAAATGTAAAAATGGTACAATGGGGCACTACATATGTTTAAATAGTACAAGTCTTAGTTAAGGTGTCTGAGTGAAAAATGATGTCAACTTTAGGTGTTTGTCGATAGGTGATAGGATAAAGATACACCTTCAAATGTTGTAACATGATCTATGCAAGAATAGTAACCTAACAAGCTTGGGGTCGAATTCACAGGGAATATGAGAGAACGTTAACGAGACAAGTACTAATTTATAGTCAAATTCTAATTCGTAAGGTTGTAGAGAATTGATGAGCCAGAATTAGATGACACATTAGACACTTTTAACTATTTATAAATGTAAGTTCTTAAGCAATGTTTGTTTTATTTGATACTTTTTTATATCTTTCGTACAAGAAATTGAATCGAGGTAAGAATAAGGATAAAAGTGTGTTAAAATGTAGTACGACGGAGTGCCCGACAGTCCATCACACCTTCGATGGACCATCATACTCATCATCAAGATGAAACAGTGTGACATGATTTGGGAAGTCTACCAACAGCCAAAATGACAAGTCATCAAGACATTGACGAATCGTTAGAGCCATTGCCAAAATCACTAGAAATGAGGCAGCCACTAGTTGAGAGTGACAGACCGTCACACTTGCGATGGGATCTCAGTGAACATAGCGGGATTCCAAATTTTATTTTTTAATTTCAAATCTCTCTGGATAATAAATACGAGATTCTAGGTTTTATTTCATTGTGATTCGTTCTAGCAGAAAAAAAACCGAGAATATTATGTTACTTTGAAGATTTTGTGAGATTAACTTGATTTTGAAATTCAATATTAGATTTTTGTTTTCACTTTGTAAGTTGAATCTTATCTTATGAATATAAAAATTCAACAACTAGGAGTTGCGTGATCCATGGCAGTTTGACATAATTGTTAGGGTGATTTTCAGTTTAAATTTGTATGGTGTAAACATGTATATCATAAATTCTTTCATGTAAGATGATTTCTCATGGTGACAAATATTAGAACCCACCTTAGGTTAAACTTAGTTGAGTAAAAGAGTATAAAACCAGCGGAAAATATTAATAACAAGGATTCGAGGCTTCTAATCCCCGTCTAATAGTTGATGTTGTAGCAAGGTTAACCAACTTAGGATAATTGTTGATATTCTTACTGTCATCACTCTTAGTTCAAAAAAATAAGAGTGACGTTCATTTAATTAGATCAAGAAGTAATTATGTGAAGTACTATGTTTGATATGCTTACACATCTAGCACTAGAAGAATTTTTTACTAGAAATCATCCTAAACTAGTCATGGTGAATGCAACTCTAGTTTCTTTCTTAATTAACTCCTCTTTTGTTAAAATATTGTGATTGTTACATAGTTGAAATTGATCTCGAATGATAAATAATTCATACAACCTCCTTTTTACAGAAATAAGTGGCTAATATAGTAAAATAATCGCATGACTTAGTTTTTGCCTTAATCCCTATGAGATTCGACCCCAACCTAGTTGAGTTCTATATTTGACAACGATTGTATTGCATTTCTTAACTGGAGGTATACTTTGGGAGTATCAAATTTTGGCGCGCTGTCAAAAATACAGTTGTCAATTAAGTCAAGTGTGTTTATTTCACTCTTAGTCTTATTTAATATTTTTACCTTTGCTTTTTGCTTCTATTTTTGAATGGTACATGTTAGTCTATGTCAAGTATCTGCAGTTCGGGTGAACCGTTGATACCTTATAACCCCGAGCTTGAGAAGACCATTCAGAAATCTATAAATGCATAAGAGCGTGAAGAAGATAGGGTACAACATCTTGTTGAGACTTAGGACAGGTCTAACAATGACAATTCACTCAACAATATATGAGTGTCAAACTACGACTCATTCTACCTTTTATGACCCGTAAAACCAAATCTTCTTGTTCAAGTCTATTTCCAACTCTCTGAATTATATCTATGACTGTGTCTACGACCCGTAGAACTAAGTATGACTCATAATAGAAATAAAGATTTCAAAAGTAGCAATCTTATGTCATAAAAGAGTTTGACGAAGTTGAATTCTAACATAGTCTCAATAAGCCATCAGATCAAAAGGAAGTGGTTGGGACGTAACCCATACACCTCATACAAATTTCTGTAAACTGAAATAAAGGAAAGTAATAAAGTGTCTCGGACCTCGGAACATCAGATTCACCAATCTTTGAGTGCCAAGAGAGAGAGAGAGATCAACTTGCCACAAGTGTGCGAGGTAGGAGCGTCGGACCCTACATTAGAGAAATAATGTAGGAACAAGTATGCATTAGTACATGAAATGTACTAAGTATGATAGTAATACATAAAAGTTAAATCATGCTAAAAAGAACTTTACATGACCTGCAATGACCAAATGAATCATAAGATGAAAGGGTTAGAAAACACAAGTCATAAATCATGGTCAATGCAAGCTTAACATATTAAAATAATTGGTGAGATACTTTGAAAGTAACCTTAGTTCATTATTGTAGAAAGTTTACCATTAATCGACATAGACCATGTGAGTTAAAACATGGAATCCAGTGTCTATCCCACATTGAAAAGAGATGTCATTTCTTGCCAAGGCAACAACCTTAGCTTCTAGCTTACGTGGATCCACTATCTAAGATATCCTATGGTGGCACATAGTTCTCGAACTTAGGGTGCTACTAAAGGTCCACAGACGCTTAAAGGAAACCATTATACCAAAAGCCCGCTCGGTGTTAAGTAAAATCCCACGGAATAGTAATTAAGCACACTTAATTCATCTTCCATAAAAAGACATAACTAAGTTACCAATCTAAGCTAAATTCATTTAGGATAACTTCTTAAATCTTGATTCAACTTAGGTGAGCAAACCTTTCAATCTTATGAACCCTTATGTTAGAAAATCTTTCACAATCATGATCATAGTAATAGGTAAGAAAACCTTTCACAACAACATTAATACTTTCATCTCAAAGCATCCTCAAATCATTTACATCAATTTCATAAAAGCATGCATATCTTCATAAATTCATAGTTCATAGGCTTCATCATTGGTTCATAGTCAAAAAAAATCATGGATCATGTATGGTTTCATATGAATTCAACTCAAAATCATGTAAATACTTCAATTCATGCATTAAAAGATATATAAAAGAATCAATTTAATCATAATTGGAAAGAACCCATCAATATTGAATAAAACCCTAACTTTGAATTAAGAATTTAACTTGTAAAATTGAAAGATCTTGGGGACCCTATGGAGGAAAGTGATTTCACGTATCAAGACATTTCATCCAATACTAAGTGCCAACGATCGTAAGTAGCAAATATAATCCAACTAGTGAGTTGGGGTCGAGTCCCAAGGGAGTGGTTTGTAATTGAGAATCAATAGGTAAGTAATAATATGCTCAAGTCAATTATAGCTAAAAAACATTTACAAATAAAAGCATGATTCAAATTTGGGGTGACACAAGTGTCAAATATCAGGGGGATTTGGTTTCAACTATCAGCTACAACAGCAAATAACACAAAAATAGCAAGTATAGAGACGGGTTCTTGGGATGTGATTGGATTATGGGCTAAGGTAGACAATTGGGTAATTGCAATTAATAGTGAATAGTTGTATATCACTAAATAAGCTAGACTTTAGTGGGGATAAACTTTCTCTCGAATAATTTACCCCGAATCAAATTGGTTTCTCTCAAACACCAATAAGCAGCTATTAAGAACAACCTACACTTTAGTCCATTCACTCTCTCGAGCTGAACCCATGACCGTACAGACCATCGAATCAGTAATCTTGGTTTCAAAACCTCTCTCTCGAGCAAGCCAAAAACACGAAGGTAGAGTTGCATTTGCAACTACAACCCTTTAGATTAAGTCACAATTACTGAATGAAATAACTTTTAAACAGCATTTACACTATCAACTAACAATACCCAGCAGCTAAATCAACCCATAATCACATAATCACACCCCAAGAATTGGGTTTTAGCTAGACATCATAAAAAGGTAAAAACTGTTACCAAATTGTGTTTCCATCAACTTGGTAAGATGTATATTCTTTACAAAGGTCTAAGATAAGAATCTTCAACATCCACTTCCAATTTCCTAGAAATGGAAATCTTCAAAGCTAAGGAAAAATGTCTCTAAACTAAGTTATAAGCTCTCAAACTTGAAAACCGAACAATAATAATGATAAAATCTAAAATTGCATCCTAAACTAAGAATTTAAAAATGTATTTATAGTCGCCCAAAAATGTGCTGCGAAGGACCATTCGGCGCAATAAGTCGGGATCGGCGATCCACTCGGTGATCCGCCCTTTGGTCAATTCCATCACATTTTTGCTTTGGCCTTTAGCAACTTCAAGCTCTGTAACTTTGGGCGATATAACACTGCGTCGCGGAACCGTTTGGTGACTCACCGACTACTCCTTTATATCGCCAACTTGATTTTATCCTTCAAGGCTTGACACACTGGAACATTAGGCGAGACCATAGCCATTCGGTGACTCGCCCAATGGGTTAGGTGATCCTCAGGCTTTATTTTCTTAGTTCTTTCGGCTACCTTGTTCCTTTTTGCTCAATAGTATCCATGCTTTGTTCCTCAATCCAAATACCTTAAATTCAAGGATTTACATCAGTTATTGGCACAAAATATGCATGTGAGGACACTAAATCTATTAAAATGAAGCCTTAAATGAGTCCAAATCGTGGACTCATCAACACCCCCAACTTAAACTTTTGCTTGTCCTCAAGTAAAACTCAAGTTCAGCAGTTCAAAAAGGATGTGTCAAACAGTGCTACACAAGACTCAATCATGAATTCACACAGAAAGACTCAACTTACTCATGCAAGGATCAATTGTGCACTCAAAGATTCAAGTTGTGACTCACCATTATCAAAGAATCTCAAGCTCACAATACTTGCTTCAAATGCAAGCTCAAGCTCAACAAAGGTACTCAAATGCCCTCACACAAAGAATGATTCCATATTCACACACAACGGTTCACAATTTAAAAGCTCCAGAATCAAATGCAATGCTCACACTCACAAAGATGAACACAATGCATGATTCTACCCATAGGTTTGCCCTTATTTTCCAATCAACAATTGTTTCAGCTTACTCAAGATCAAAAAGGTATTTTCAAGGCTTGTAACGGGACTGAGTGCAAGGGTATGGTCATTTAAGCTCAATGGTTGCAATCCTCATGACATATGGTGTGAACAATGCTTTCTTTCCTTTTCTTCATCATTCTCATCCGTGCTCAAAACTCACCCCGTTATTCATCTTCCATTGATTGCTTGGACACCCCATTTTCTTTGCACTTTCACAACTTTATTTCACAACTTTTTCATTTTTTTCTTTTTTTTTTTTAATATATGGAGGGGTTCCATTTTTCTCAAAACCATGGGTCAAAGGGTACTTTCTTGCACTTCTTGATTTACCTTCTCTTTTCACCACACCCTCAACTTAGGCTTTTGGCCTAAGTTGGCTATTCACACAAACCACAAATCATGAGGATTATGGGTAATGGGTCAAGAAAGGTCACAATTTCATCAAGTTTCTTCCAAGAAAAAGGCTAAGGCTCAAAGGATGTTCAAACGGGGTTCACACACTCACAAGGTAGGCCACAAAAGAGGTATAATGTCAAATTGTTTCACACTCTTCAAAGTTGCCTAAGATCATATCAAGAGATTGCATCACTTAGTCAACCGGACCAACGGGGCAAATTCTAGGTGTCATCACACATGGTTCATGGTAAGCTCATCACATAAGGCATAGACACCAATGTCAAACAAGACTCTACACATTCACTAGTGTGCAATGTTCATTACAAGAGACTCAATTTGATACTTGGCTAGTCACAATGAGATGCAAAAAGTTCACATATTGTCTATGCAACTTCATTTGGCCTCATCGTAGCCGCACATTCACTTTTGTTTGATTATGAGCACTATTCAAGTCACTGGTATTATTCAAGACCGATACTCAAATTTGCAAGAGAACAACCACATTCAAACACCAACAAGGGGTGGCACAATTACTTTTTTGGAAGAGTCCAAAAATTATTTACAATTAAAAACAAGGAGCAACAAGGTCAATCATCCACAAAAATAGTGTAACACACAATTATAGCTCAAAACCCAAATATATACACAAAACAATAGAGTCGCAAAAGGTGGGCCTCACCCCACCACAAATAAAATCATTTGTCCTCAAATACAAGAAAAAATATCCTAAAGTTAAAATAAAGTAAGACAGAGAGGGAGGTAAAGAAGGGATCATGTCTACTCAGTCACTCCATCTGTCTGGGCATCAGTGCCTGGTGCATCAATCTGGAAATGAAGGGTGTCCTTCACAGCTGAGTACTTGCCCTCCAGGCCTTCTGTCGATAGTAACTTCTCCTCGAGGATGGTTCGCAAACCATCACCTTTCAATCTATTCAGAAGCCTAGGAGGAGGGACAACTGGTGGCACAGGAGCCACAGGAGGTGTTGGAGCTGGCACTAAGTCTGCTGGTGTAAAAGCTGGAGGGACTAGGGTGAGATCTAGCCCGGATCTGATCCCGCCAGGATTGCAAAGGTCGATCGGCCTCATGCTCAGATAAAGTAGCCTGGGAACCAGTAGTCACCCTGTCATATATGGGCCTCTTGCCCCTTCTCTGACCTCCAATTGGAGGCTCTTGCCTTTCTCGTTTTAGAGGATTTGATCCCCCTTCGTTGATTGTGATACCACGTACTCTTTTCTGGGGTGGCATGTCTATGTTGGTCCTGACCATGTCTGTAAAACATCAGGAAAAAATTAGAAATATGTCAATAAACAGCACAACAAAAATAATTGCAGACAGACTCACCGAACAGGTCGGCGAGTCACCGAATTGCTATGGCGAGCTAGATCCAGCTCACCGAAAGGATTGGCTGAAAACTCTCAGAAAAATTTGACAAGTAGGCGATGGGAAGGCTTTTCGATGAATCACCGACAGCATTCGGCGAACAAGGTCTAGCCCACCAAAAGTTACAGTGCAATTTAAGGCTAAGGGAGCAGACAAAGGGCGATCAAGAAGACTATCGTGAGTCGCCGAGTGCATTCGGCGACCTCAAGCTTCTCGCCAAAAGTTACAAAACCAAACTATGGGGAACTTCGGCGAACCGTCGAGTGGTTCGACGAGCTCGACCCAGCTCACCAAAAGGCCCAACGTGCCTACTTTCAACCCAACTTCTCAAATTCAACCCCGCAAACCCCAAAAACAAAATCAAAGCATGCACAACTCAAATTAAACTAAGACCCACAACACCCATTACCCCGGGATACTCAGACTTCTCCCAATTTTGACAAAGTTTGACATTTGATGACTTTTACCCTTAAGAATGACGTCACCCACTCTATAATTGGGCAAATTACGTCATTTGGCACAACTACGGGTTACTTAGACTTCACCCGACTAAACTTAACAACATGCAAGCACAACCCCATAAGATTTAATTCATTTTAAGGCACAAAACTATGGGAATTCAATAATATAAACAATACGGGCAAGATTATCAAATTAAAATAGGCATTCAAACAAATTAACACTATCAGAGAGGCCCAACACACTTCAATCAAGATAAAATTATTGCAAATGAGTACAAAATGCCAGAAGTAAACTTGGGGTTCAGAAAACCAACCTTAAATTCCGATTAAATCGATATTGAAATGCTAGGCGGCAATGTAATCCCATCCGAGCACAAATCAATGACTAAAATACTATAAAAATGCAAAAATATTATAAACTAATGTGCGGATGTGAGTTTGTGAAGTTTAAAAGTGAGGGAAAGCCAAAGAGTTGGAAGTTTAAAGCTTTGGCCTTTTAAAAATAATCTAGTTATCGCCCATTCGGTGACATTAGTCATGCTCGCCGACCCACTTGGTGATACGCAGAGTGGTCACTTACCTCACCAAGTTTTACAGGACCTCCAGTTAATGTGGGTATCCAAACAACGGACTAGATCGCGATCGCCGACCTGGTAGGTGACTCGCCAATCATTTCCTGGGCTTGCCGAGTTTTACAAACTCCTATGTAAAATTGTCTTGAGTCCAACGGTGGTCTAGGTCGGGGTCACCGACCTGTTCGTTGTTGCACCGGCTGAACCTTTAGCTCACCAACTTGCACTTTTCAAACACTTTCCACACTTCGACCTACACAAACAACACACCATTATTTCTTAAAGAAAAAATAAAGTGATAAACACTTGGGTTGCCTCCCGAGAAGCGCCTTAGTTAATGTCGTGGAATGACACAACTCCCCACTTAAGTTCCATTAGTGAGGTTTGCCTCATTTTCATAAGGCCACCCCTTTTTTGGCTCTGGGTAGAGAGAAGACAGCACTTGGTCCATTTGGGACCCCAGTAGCTAAATGAGCATAGAATGAGAGGTCATCATCTAATTCAGCATCAAGACATTCTCTATTATCTCCTCCAACACTCTGTTGTGTTCTTCGACTTTGTGTAGAATGAGTAAGAGGAACTCTTCAGTTTACCCACCCTCTAGCTTCTTTATCTTTTGACGCTCGTGAGGGGGTATGTATTTGTCCTTCTTTTTGGACAGTACTTCCAAGTCCTTGACCTTTTGGGTCAAAATATCCAGTTGACCCAACAAAGTGGTCAAGTCCTAATCCTTTTCTTTCTCCAACTGCTCCTTGTTGGTCTTGGCCACATAATCAAGGAGTTGGGATGCGGTCTCATAGGAATGTCGCATCAAGCATCTCGAAGAAAGTTGGTCAGCCATTATTCTATTTTCGGGGCTAAGACCCTAGTAGAGACATTCCAGAAGTAGTTTATCTGGAATCTCATGAGTTGGGCATTGTTGTAATAGGATTTTAAACATTTGTCACAACTCATAAATGGACTCACCTTCTAAGTGCTTGAAATTTAGGATGTTACCGTAAACATCATCAATCTTGAAGGAGGGTGATCCATTAGGTTGCTTCTTATGATATTGATTCAAATGCCCAACTCGATCATGAACTTTTACAACAAATTTATGGTGATAATCCTTATCTTGATGAAAATTCAGGTGAAGAAATAGAAGTTGGTTCGGGAGAAGATGAATTAGAAGATACACCTACTAGTCCGGTGACAAAAGTTTCAAATGAAACTACAAATTCAACGGAGCTACCAAATATGCTCCAAGTCTCTGCTTAAAACAGCAACACACAAACCAAAGCTAAAAATTTAGTAAGTACAACTATGACTAACAAGAACAAAATTCAACCTAACTAAAAATTCTCAAGTAACACCACTCCCCGGCAGCGGCGCCAATTTTGATTTCACGTATCAAGACACTTCATCCAATACTAAGTGCCAATGATCGTAAGTAGTAATATAACCCAACTAGTGAGTTGGGGTCGAGTCCCAAGGAAGTGGTTTGTAATTGAGAATCAATACGTAAGTAAGAATATGCTCAAGTCAATTATAGCTAAAAAAAACATTTACGAATAAAAGCATGGTTCAAATTTGGGGTGACACAAGTGTCAAATATCAGGGGGATTTGGTTTCAACTATCAGTTACAACAACAAATAACATGAAAAATAGCAAGTATAGAGACGGGTTCTTGGGATGTGATTGGATTATGGGCTAAGGTAGACAATTGGTAATTGCAATTAATAGTGAATAGTTGTAAATTAGTGAATAAGCTAGACTTTAGTAGGGATAAACTTTCTCTCGAACAATTTACCCCGAATCAAATTGGTTTCTCTCGAACACCAATAAGCAGTTATTAAGAACAGCCTACGCTTTAGTCCATTCACTATCTCGAACTGAATGTGTGGAAAAAGGTTTAGGGTTCACTCTCTCGAGTTGAACCCATGACAACCTAATACCCACAGAACACCATTTAATCAGTAATCTTGGTTTCAAAACCTCTCTCTCGAGCAAGACAAAAATACGAAGGTAGAGTTGTATTTGCAACTACAACCCTTTAGATTAAGCCACAATTACTGAATGAAATCACTTTTAAACAGCATTGACACTATCAACTAACAATACCCAACAGTTAAATCAATCCATAATTACACCCAAAGAATTGGGGTTTTAGCTAAACATCATAAAAAGGTAAAAGTCGTAACCAAATTGTGTTTCCATCAACTGGGTAAGATTGATATTCTTTACAAAGGTCTAAGATAAAAAATCTTCAACACCCACTTCCAATTTCTTAGAAATAAAAATTTTCAAATCTTCAAAGCTAAGGAAAAATGTCTCTAAACTCAGTTCTAAGCTCTCAAACTTGGAAACTGAACAATAATAATGATAACATCTAAAATTGCATCCTAAATTAAGAATTTAAAAGCGTATTTATAGTCGCCCAAAAATGTGTTGCGAAGGACCATTCGACGCAATAAGTCGGGATCACCGATCCACTCGACGATTCACCCCTCGGCGATCTGCCCTTTGGTCAATTCCATCACCTTTTTGCTTTGGAATTTAGCAACTTCAAGCTCTGTAACTTTGGGCGATATAACACTGCATCGCGGAGCCATTCGGCGACTCACCGACTACTCCTTCTATCACTGACTTGATTTTCTCTTTCAAGGCTTGGCACACTGGAACATTAGGCGAGACCATAGCCATTCGACGACTCGCCCAATGGGTTAGGCGATCCTCAGGCTTTCTTTTCTTCATTCTTTCAGCTACCTTGTTCTTTTTTTATCAATAGTGTCCATGCTTTGTTCCTCAATCCAAATACCTGAAATTCAAGGATTTACATCAGTTATTGGCACAAAATATGCATTTGAGGACACTAAATCTATTAAAATGAAGCCCTAAATGAGTCCAAATTGTGGACTCATCAGAAAGGACTCCATAGGTGAATACTAACATACCTTAGTGATCAAGTCCCAAAATCTATGGTGAATTGGAGATCCTTGGTTGAAACCCTAGCTTCTTCTTCCTTAGCTTTAGAGAGAATTTTGGAGAATAACTTGGAGGAAAATTTATGATTTAGGGGAATGATTTAGGATGGGTAGTCTTAGGGCTTAAATCACTTATATATGACTTAGAATAGGGGTTAAAACGATATAGTTTAGGTATTGAACACATAGGGAAAGACTAAAATTGCCCTGACTTAAAAATGGTGACTTATATAGAAGCCTTCATGGATTATTTAGCCCTTCACGGTCTGTGAAGGGGGTCGTACAGATGGACCAACTTCATGGTTACCTTAAACGGCCAACCCACTTCCCCTATACAGTCAGTGATCCCTTCCACTGATTGTTTAACCAACTGTGGAGGGTTTATGGTTTATCTAAGGCATGAGGACCTGCCCGTTAACCTGCTTCAACCTTTTCCAACTTCTAAGGTATTACACAAGCTTATGGTATGATGTTTATGATGTGTTTATAATCTTAGTGAAGCTTTTAATTTACTCATGATAATTTTCCCCTGTGATGTTTGTTATTTAGTTTCATTTTTTGAAAATATTACTATTGTTGGTTCGCTCACTATAATACCAAGTGTTCCTTGAAAATATTATGAAGACCTTCAGCTTAGGAGCTCACGGGAAACTTCAAGCACATCTTTCAACTTGTAAACTCACAAGAAGCATTACAAAGACCTAATATATAAATTAGTTGTAATAAGTTCTAACAAAATAGCCTTGATTTTCCTTTACGGAAGAAATTGGAAAGAATAAGCACATGTCTCCATCTTCAACTAAAAATGAAATATTTATCTTGTCAATACTTAATCTTAATCACTTCATAGTTGGAACATGAACTTTTTCCAATTTTACTTACAAACCCACAAACAAGCTACATCATTATTCCTTTCTCTTGACAAAATTGAGTTGTGTTCAATAAGTTTTCTCTAATGTGTATATAAGACAAATTCTTGTATTGATCCTCGAGGTCATTTCTATATTGCACAAATTTACTATTTTGCCCCATCACGTGGCTTCCTTCCAGGTTTTATGTGGTGCCAGAATTAGTGGCATTCTTCTCGAGGTAGTCAGTAGAGTTTTATGTTAGCTTTTTTAGTGTTTGGTGGTCTTATTTTTAAAGGGTTGACTTTATTCAACATCCGGAGATTTTAATGTCAGATTGAAATTTTGTCTGTTTTGTCAATTCCGTAAGGGTCACTTTGGTCTAGTGAGATGATCGATTTGGGTTTTGAGGCTTTCGTTTGGCGTTGGTGTGATTAGGCATTTTAGCCTTTAAGTTTTCCTTAAGGTTTGAATTCGGTCAACTTTCTTGGTAAATGCACTCGGAATAAAATTTGTTAGCACAGTTTGCTCGGGAATACTGAGTTGGTCTAGCATGACACTTGGTTTAGTTTTTGAGGTTATCGGGATGACTTTATGGCTTTTAGCATTTTTTTACTAATTATTTATAAGTGTTGACTTGGTTAAAATTTTGATGAGACAACCTCTATTGGTTGTTTCGTCGATTCCGTTGAGTCAGAAATATCGTTTCTAGTTTAGTAGCATACTTTATTTGCATTGATGGGGCTCCAAACGAGTTTCGGACCCCAACAGAGGATTTTGCTGCCTTAGTGTTTTGTTGATGTAGTGTTGTTGGTGCAACACTAATTTTGCATTCGCATTCGTGGGCCCTTGGCCACATTCGTATATGGGTTTTCCCTTTGCCTTAGGGTTTGCGGGACTCACGCCACATTCGTGAAGGTCAATGGGATGCCTGGGAGTGTCTTTAATTAGACGTTGGCAGCCTCTTTTACCCATTCCAACTTGGTTTTTGGAGGGGGAAATTTTGGGAGCATTTCTTATCGGTTTTGGGTGATTCTTGTTGGAGCGCGTCGGGATAGTTGTTGGGCTCATTCAGGGTGGTTGAATCTTCCGTTTCTCTTGGTAATTTCTGCAAACTTCTCTTTATTTCCCTACTGTAAATCCTTGAGCTACATTGAATATTGGGGTTGATTTGGTTTGATAAAAACTTGGTTTGTAGCCATTTTTGGGGCACAAGTTTCTTGAGTAGGTTGGGATCTTATGACGGGGTCAATTTTGTGACTCCGTGCACGGGTCCCACTTTTGCTTTATGGATTTTCTTGTTCTTTTTGTGTATCCTTTATTGATTATTGCCTTGTAGTGATTTTTTTTGTGTTCACTTGGTGTTTGATAGCTTGGTGTCACTCCGAGGCTCTTCAGAAGGGCAAGGCACCTGAGTAAATATTCGTGAGTGTGTTTTGGCCTTGAGGTAGGTTATGGTCTCTTTTCCTAAACTTGGATATTTTATATTGATTATAATTGAGTAGTATCGTATAATTTACTTGAACCTTAGTATTAGCTTAAGTTTGATCCCAAGTTGATTTGTGGCCATTGCTGGGATGTTTAGGTAGTTTTAACCAGAATCCTTAGTTTCGGTTGTCTTTATGCTTGTTGACTAGTATCCTTAGAAATGCTCGTAGGTGGTGTGAAACTTAGGATTGTTGTGTGTTTTGGTTATTTTGGATTGGCTTGGGTGCCTTGGTAGATTCTTTGACTTATGATTTTTTTTTCTCGGTGATTGAATTGTTGGGCCTAAGGTCATGAGTTGGAAGTGAAAGTTCAAGTTAGTACTCTCGTGGTGTGACAGGTATTCTTTTCGATTTTGCATAAAATGCCCTAATTGTGATAATGCTTGGGAGGGTTGGTACTTTTGGGATGATCTTTGATGGAAATGACTTGGTTTTAAAAAGGGAAAAATTTACCTTAATAAGTTGGAAGTCTTTGAGACCGGTTTGTCTTAAGAGTAATAAAAGACTCATTTTTACTTGATTTATTGCAATATTTTGGCTACTCTTACCCTGATGAGCTCGATGGATCATTCTGAGTGGCCCAATGGCTTAGGTCGGGTTACAGTCAGTCATATGGATTTATGTTATTGGTAAGCTCGATGTGTCATCCCTGGCGGCCCATGAATACATCTATCTTGGTTAGTGGCTTTCGGTTAAGATTGAGGTATCATTCTAGGCGACTCAATGTTTCTTCTAAGCTTATAGGTTTCCTTACTTGGTGTTTTGCATAATATCATTGTGTGAGTTAGCTTTCAGATGTATTGAGTGTGTTATGATTTGTGTGTAACTTGTGACTGAATCCTTAGTATTATTTGTCTGTCCTCTATCTTATATTATTTTGTTTAGATCCTTCCCTTATATTTTAATTTCTTCATACTATTTACTTAAATATTTTTATCTTTCTTAGCTCGATCGGCCTATGATACCTACTGAGCACCCCGTATTTTGGTACTCATATTGCACTTCTGCATCTTTTCTGATGTAGCTCTAGTTCGAGACACCCTCAATGAGTGTTGGATCTTCCCCAGTCGTCACCGACTCGGATCATGGTAAGCTCCTGACGTTCAGAGACTTGTTGTTTTCCCTCTTTTTCACTGCCTTATATTTTGTCTTTTGGATTAGTCAGCTTTTTTGTATTTATAACTTTCTCTAATTAGTAGCTCATGTATAGGTGATACAAGGTCCGGTATTGGTCCGTATTAGTTTTGTCTTCTCGGTTTCTTTTAAGTCTCTTTTGTATATTTTATATCGCAGTACAGATTTATGATATGGGGTATTCATTTATTTCGCTTCTCTTTCCGCTATTTATTTTGTTATTATTAGATTGTTGTCTTCCGCAAATTTTATTTGAGTTTAGGCTTGTCCACTCGAAAGGTTATGGTGGACGCCATCATGGCGTGATTTTTGGGTCGTGACAATTCTCCACCCATATCCAAGAACACTGACCAGAGAATCACCTACCAATTCAGTCACCATGAGCAATACACCATAAAAATAAGATATCTTAAATTGCCGCTAAATATCTTCTAATAGCGACATTGTATCAATTGACAATTAACTAAAGATCTTTAGAATTACTTGCTCCAAGACTCAAAAGTAGAATGGATAAGGTGATTATCGTGATTACGCGTACATAATTTATCAAGAATAAAGAGGCATGATAATTAATTTGACTATGGGAGAAGAAGGAATCCAGATGATGAGGGGATTACGACTCGTGTGATGTATCAATTTATATAGAATTTGAGGGGATCTAATGACAATATTGTGAATCTTGCTCTGATTCAGTGATTCCTTTACTTCGAAACAAGTATAGCTTTGCTACAATCCTCAAATATGTCTTTGCAACAACTTCTACAACATATATCAACTCCTCTGGTCTAGGATTTATCTATTTAAGATAATAAGGCCATTGATTCTCATAGCTCCTCTCTGTCACGCTTAATTTTGTTTAACACCTATCAATTTGTACAAAGAATAAAATGTAATTTTGCTTCTTCATAGGCTTTGAAGTGTACTCGATCTTTGCCTGAGGATGAGTAAATTAATCTTACCCTCATAGACTTTTCAAGAAAATTCATAACTGATCTGATTCCTGAGACAAATTTATTTTTCCTCAACATTTCCAATGTCATTTATAAGTGATATTCTAATGGGAACAATCATCACACAAACAAAATTCCTAGAGATAAAAATTGAAAAAGAAATGCAGATTATGCAGATATCAATTCTGCAACAAAATAACCTGAACTTCACCACCATAAATTGCACATTACAACACCAAATAATTGTCGATTTCAACCAAAACTCAGAGAATTGAACATCATAATTCGGTATACTAAACTACACTATTCAACATGAAATAACTATGGCTTTCAACTAAATTTTAGAGAACAAAAAGTAATATTTTTAGCATACTAAACTGCACGATTCAACATGAAATAACTATAGATTTCAACCAAATTTTAGAAAATTAAAATAATATTTTTAGCGTACTAAACTACATGATTCAACATGAAATAACTACACTGTTTAACTAACTATAACATCATCAAATTAAATAAAAAACAAATTCACAAACCTAACAAAAGTTAACCAAACTAATATTGTCCCTTCTTTGGTTTCAACTTTTCAATTCTTTCTTGACTGTGAACTTCCAGATGATTGGTAGTTATTGCATATTTACCTTTCTAAGTTATGATTCTTGGTTGTATTGGATGATTTTTTGGATCACTTACACCATTGTGGTCACCTTTGCAGCTTATTATCCAACTATTTGTCGGTATATATTGTTGTTGTATCCTTTGAAGTCTGGTAAGAGTCTCATAAATAATTGTAGGCTGGAGACAAGGATGTTCGTCATGTTCAAAGTTTGAAAATATGTTACTTTGATTGTTTGGTGTTTGTTGGGGGCAATCTGGTTGATGTTTTTTTAGTTTGAGAAGGTTCTCCATTGTTAACCAAACCTCTCCTATGCTACTTTTTCTTTCCCTTTTTCTTAGCAAGCAAAATTTCACTTCTTGTTTGTGACATAAATATAATTAAAAATATACATTTACTTCATACAAATGTTAATTGAACTATATAAAAAAACACATTGTCACAACCCCTAGATTTATGATTTGGCTCTCCACAATTGCTACATGTCATCACTCTACCTTTTCTAGAAACAGCCCACTCACCTTGCCTCTTAAGTGCTTCTTTTTTCTATCTCTCTTCACTTTAGGTCTCAGAAAGCTTGACCACCTCTGGTCGCTCCATTGCTTGACAAGGATCAAAAAAAATTATATAATTTTCTCCCCTCACATGTTGTAACTTATGCTTCTAAGTTAGAAGAAATATCTCCTTGTTGTGATATCAATTTATTTCAGTTAAAGGATCAATCTTTCTATGCAACAAAACTTTAATTGTATAAGGACATGGAATTCCTTCAAGTTCTCATGCCCTACAAGTGCACCTTTTCACCCTCAAATTAACTATGTGTCTGCCAGATCCCTTAGTAACCTCATATGCATTATCTCCATTACAGTTAACCCTACAATTTTGAGTTATCTTTAGATATTCATTATAAAACTTCAAGCTTTTAGGACTGAATTCACTTGTCATTTTATCACAAAATCCTCTCTTTTCTCGAAATCAATTCATTACTTTAATTTTTATATCTTCTAGCAATTCAATAATGGGGATAAACCTTGCTTCAATTATTCAGGAATTAAATGGCTCATTTATATTATTTTCGATAGTTGGATTCTTGCACACGGTATCAAAATAGGCTTTACATCAACTTTTGGAAGGATACTCAAGAAAATCCTCTCCGGCAGATAAATCCATTTGTTTCAACTGACATAGATGGTCTAGGAAGTCCACTTCATAAGTGCACCATGCACTCCATCAAACTTCTTTAACACATCTTTACCATGTCTTTTATATCAATTTGCCTCAATATGTCTTATACAGTATTTACTATGTGCTTGAAGGAGTAAAGACTTTATTGCATCAAATAATACCTACATATTAAAGGTAAACAATTAAACTATTAATTATATAAAGCATAACTGGAAAAAAAAATTGGATAATATACCTTCCTGCATATCTGACATAAAGGTTAGGCTTCTCCATTTTGGAGTTTCAATGAATGTGTAAATAGCTCCAAGAACCAGTTCCAAGTTCTTTTGGTCTCCTTATCCATAATAGCCTAGCTAAAGGGTAGACGTGTTTCATATTTTCCTAACCAACAGCAACTAGTAATTTTCCCTTGGCTTTACCTTTAAGAAACGTACCATCTAATTCAATAAATAGTCACAGCCCTTCCTTAAAACTCATCTTCATTGCCTTAAAACAAATATACATTCTAAGAAATTTTCTTCTTCCTTAATGAAGTGCTTCCTTAGATAAATTAATCACAACATCACTTCCCGGATCAGATTCATTCAGTTCGGTGGCATAAACTTCAAGTTTGTTATAACCATCAGTAAAACCACATTCGGAAGCTTTCAGAACCATTCTTTTAGCTCTTTTGTACTTTTATTGAATAGCATTTAACTTAAAAGAATTATGCAAGACCTCATTTTCTTGATCTAAAACTTCTGATCTTCTTGCAAGTTTGTCTTAAAATATTGACCTATGGTACAGTAATCAACCACAAGATTATCAAATGTTGGCCAACATGTAAGCTGATCATTTAGAGTTAAAATTCTCACACTTGGAGTATTAGCATCTCTATAAATATAACATAGAAATGGGCATGATCCTTCATTACATGTAAATCTCAATATGGACCTGTCACTTTTAATAACTGTTAACTTTATCTTTTTGGCCAATCCATAAAACCTAATGCATTGTCTTGCTTTTGGTATGTCTTTGAAGGACATACCCTTATACAACTCTAACTAATCATAAAAAACTTCAGATATTTCTCTTTTCTTTTCGATAGCAATTGCCTCTAATTCTTCAGAATCATATTCTGAAGTATCATGCACGACTTCACTTTCACTCTCACTACAATCAGTGCCAACTTTAGTAACTATTGATAAAAATGATTCAGCATATTGGACAATATTAGGAACGGATACATACACTTCGCACTCTTCTACAACAAACGTCTTTATTATAAAATAAAATAAAAACTCTTCGCACACAAAAGATAGAAACTGCCTAATCCCAATATCCATTTCTACTTCATAATATCTTCCAGAAGGATCTGTTACAATTAACTGTTGTATACCTACAAATTCAAATCGAATAGTGTACTCATTGATGATATCTATAAAATAAAGAAGGTTTGAATTAAACCCTCTCCAGAAGTATGACTTCTTCTTGTACAAGATAAAAGGTACTTGAATCCATTCACCTCCATAATTAAAGCATATTTCAATGTTAACCATTTTAATACCCTAAATATATTTGACAAAACAAAATAAGCAAAATAATTTACAAACAATAAAGAAATAAGAAAAAGAAAAACAATTAAAAAGGAAGTAAATAGTTGTGGAGTTAGAATACAACAAATCAAAAGAAAGTAATTTAAAATATAGATAATTAATCACTATAGAATTAAAAATTAAAAAGGGGTCATATTTCATAATTGTTAAAGAATAGAAAATATGAAAAATACCATATTTTAGAACTGTCGAAAAATAAAAAAACGCGAAAGGGGCCACATTGGATGATTGTACAAGAATAAAAAAAACACGAAAAGGAACATATTTCATAACTGCTAAAGATTAAAGAAGATAAAAGTTAACATATTTTCATACCCAAATAAAAGTAGTCCTTATATCATTTCGGGATAACAAATTAAAAGTATTCACACAAATAAATCTGACACCAAATCAAGACAACACCCAACATGACATATATAAACAGATTATGTGGAATTTAAACCAATACCCAGAATCCTAGGCTATGAAAGTTTGAAGCAAGAAAAGAAACTATATCCAAAACCTCAAACTATGAAGCTTTAAGCAAGAAAAGAAATTATACCTAAAATTCTAGGTTGTGAAACTTGAAACAAGTAAAAAAATCGTACCCAAAATCCTAAGCTATGAAGTTTGAAGCAAGAAAATAAATCATACCAAAAACATTAGGCCATTAAGTTTGAAAAAGAAAATAAATCACACCTTTGCAAAAAGCTTTGCACGGAGGAGAGGTTCCCAATTCACAGTGTTTGTTTTTTTTGCTAGACAGAGAAGAAGATGTGTTAGGGTTTTTTTATGTTTGAAAGATAAATATGATTAGGTAATATTGAGTGAGTTGGGCAATAATGATTTGGGTGGGGCAGGTTGATTTACAATTGGGTATAGTTTAAATTGGTGGGTTCTTTTAATCCTGGTCATCCATGTGTCCCTCTATTAGTTATAAATGTAAACATGTCCCAAAGTATAACAAAAGGGGTACATTTAGCCCAAAAATATAACAAAGGGTACTTTTATACTATTTTCATTAGTACATGAATATATTTCGCCCCTTTTGTAGTTACTTTATGTCTTTCTTTAGAAATTATGTGTTGGGTTACTAGTTGGTTGGTAGTTGGTTCTCTCACCATGTGATTTAGTGTGGGTGCTACCCACGACAATCTGGGTCATGACAAACTTAGTACCAGAGCTCTAGATTTGTTAATCTTGTCGAACCAAAATGAGTCTACTAGAGTTCTGTGAAATGGTATAGAGACGTTTGTACTTTTCTGCAAGTGGCTACATGACTACAGGAAAATCCTCTCTTCTTTATTCCTTTATTCTACAACTTGATTCTAATTGGTATTTGGCGATTCAAATCAGTATCTAACATCGTTCACTCTTTTGTCTGCAAATGGTTAACACAAGATGTAATGGTGCAAGAGCAACAGCTCCAACGGCAGTGCTAGAATTTGATACTCCCCAAACTTGTAATTTGATTCTTAAGCCTTAGAATTTAAGATATTACTCTTAGGGGAGGGTGTTGTCGTGATTTCCTGGTATAAAAAACCCTAAGTTAGGAAGGATGATCATAAATTGGTTGAGTGTTAGGATTTGAGTATAATTAGGCCCTATGTGATTGATTATTGCATTTATTTATTGTTTTAGACGAATAAACAGCTAAGACACTTCAAAAGGGGAAAGCTCGAGTTGTGTAGAGTTTCCAAGAGGCTTAATTTAAGGTAGGTGATGGTTGCATATTATCCGGTTTATGTATATATGCAAGTGTACTACTTTATAGTATCATTTGTGCAATGCATGTTGGGGAAAGCATAAAGAAGCATATGCATTGAGATCATAATGATATTCTCATGCAATGGATCTATTTATGGGACTTGTGGTCTTCAAGTGGTATTGTTCTTGTGTTTGTAATTGTACATGACTGTTTGTGAATTGTCGGTTGGCTCGGATACCACGCCGATATAGAAATACTAATGATTGGCTCGAATACCTCACCAGGTATAATTAATAATGGTTGGCTCGGATAATTTTCAATGAAAACAAAGAAATTAACCAATATTCTACCACCTCCAACTTAAAGTAATGTTGTATCCTTAATGCATTAAACTAAAAGGAAGGACTAAACTGTAAAAGGGGCTCCCTGAAGTCTACATCAGACTAGTAAACTTGGGGACATGATGTACATCTAGGCAAAAGAGTGTGCCTCGTAATCATCATCTCCCTCTTCCTCAGATAAGAAGGGAAACTCCTCACTATCATCTGTATTGGAGTAGGAATTTTTTTGTTCAATTGCCCCATATGAATATAGCTTTTATGTCCCGCCACAACTTCACCATAAAATTGTTTTTCTTCTTGTTCTTTGCCTTTTCATCTTTGAACTCTTATTGGAGCATCGCATATGCTCTGGCTAATTTCACTTAAGACTTTTCACGCATACTCATTAATGTTTCCATTTTAGTAATGGAATATCCATGACACTTTTGAGCATCTAAGTACACCTTAATCTCTTTCTTTGGGAAATTCTCTACTTTCGAATGACCACTAGACAAATAAGATACCAACTCTCGAATAATGTCCAACTGATAAGAAAACATACCAAAGGGTCCCTCTGACTGAGGCTGTTGGGACCCTTTGGTATATTGATCAATCAATATTTTTATCCATACTTTTGTAATAAGATATATAAATTAATCTTAAAATACGTATTTTGCACGTGTAGTCTAACTATTTGTCAAACTTTCAAAGTAAAGACGAAATGACTTAGGAGAACATTGTACTTGTCTTAGATAGTAAATTGGATTCTCCTACTTGTGACATTGTCAACTGAACACTTAAACTTGATAAAACTCAACCATTTAAATCCTTTTGACTATTGATTGAGCTTGGGTGGAAACTTGACAATTGAGTTGAACAAAGTGTCTAACCTTCATGCATATAAAGGGAGTGAATGAATGAATTTTGATTTATAAGTAGTAAATTAGAAAAAGTAAATCAAAATAAAAGTAAAAAGGAAAAGAGAAACACTCATTCCTTCTCCAAGTCCACCCATCTCCCTCACTCGGTTGTCATCTCTCCTCTTCTTTACCATCGCCATTCTTTTTCTTCTAAAATTGGCACCAGCGATCTTCACCTGAAGAAGTCTTTATCTATGTTATTTTTTAATTCCTTCTCATTAACGTTTTTTGAAACAAAAAAAATGCTATAAAAATACATCATCGAAAAATATAAAAGGAAGAAATATGATATTTAACCGAAATTTATTTCATTCCATTTTGATTTCTTTAAATCTAAGAAGAAATTTCCAACTTTTGCAACTATTTCAAATCTATTTTAGAGTAACTTCAAAATAGTGCCAAAAAAATGGTTATTGCCAAAAAATATTTGACTAATTTATGTATCCATTATTTCATGATAAAATCAATTGCTTGCTTTGTGAAAGTTATTAAATTTTAAAGTGATTGCAACTTAAATTTCTTGTTCTTCCATATTTAGTTCCTTTTAAACAATATAGTGTTATTTACAATTATTTTTTTATTAAAGGATGTGGTCAGGACACTTATTATTTAAAAATCTTTGGACAAAATTCAAAGCGTTCAATCAGAAATAAAACAAAACGGTTAAGGCTAGGGGTGACGAACAATTGAATTGGATCGAATTTGGATGGATTGAATATGGATTGAGCCAAAATGGATTGGATTACAATCCCCATATAAAATATGGGTAAATAACGTTCTGGACAGACATAATTTGGGTAAAATGATTCAAACTCACGTTAATCTCCTAAAGACAAAAAAATATTAAATCAATGCTAAATTATTAATATCTCAATCCCTACCACCACCACCCCATCCCTAAATTATTAATATTATTTAAATAATTATTTTTTATACAGAAAGAATTATTATTTTTTACCCATACCCAATCCCCACCCACTCCAACCCCCCCACCCCCCGCATCTCTATCTCCTGCAATTTTTTAATCAAAAATTTCGATCACCCTAACCACCTCTCACTCGCGTCCTACCCCCACCCCAACACTTTATTTTAAAATAGTTCATATTTAAAAAAATTAAAAAAAATCACACCCCCCCTACAATTTTTTTTAAAAAAAATATTAAATTTTAGTCATACCCCCACCCACAATTTATTTTTATTTTTTAAAAAAAGAACTTTCTTCAAACCTCCCCCCCCCCCTCCCCCTACACCTCCACCCCACCCCCTAATGTTTTTTTTTAAAAAAATTAGTAGAATTATCTTTTTTATTATGAGTGGGTGATCTATGAGTCTATATGGATTCCCATATTTTAGGGGACACTAAACAAATCTACATATATATAAATTAATAACAAACATATACACCCTTACGTTGATGCCCCTAAATAATTACAATAGATGCCCCAACTGATAATTTTGCTTAATTGATACTAAATCGAGATATATATATATATATATATTGTATTAGTATCATCAATGCTGATAATTTCGCTTAACTAATGTTAAATCAATATATATTGTATTGGTATCATTTAGGTTTCTTATTCACCCCCTGTTCATTAGTAATGATACTATACAAGAGTATAGATATATTATTGTGGTATGATTAAGATTATTTGTTCACACCGTACTCATTAGACAATGATAGTGTACAAGTGTGTGTGTGTATATATATATATTGTTGTGGTATCATTAAGATTTTTTGTTCAGAAATTACTCATTAGTCAATGATATTATAAGAGATAATTTCTCTTAACTAATACTAAATCAATATATATAGTATTGGTATCATTTAGGTTTCTTGTTCACACCCTGTTCATTAGTACTAATACTATACAAGAGTATAGATATATTATTGTGGTATCATTAAGATTTTTTGTTCACACCATACTCATTAGTCAATGATATTGTACAAGTGTGTGTGTGTATATATATATTTATATATATATTGTTGTGGTATCAGTAAGATTTATTGTTCAGAAATTACTCATTAGTCAATGATATTATAAGAGTGTGTGTATATATATATATATACACATATACATAGAGAGAACAAAATTCAGCCAATCCAAATTGAATATGTGCCCCACTAACATAATTCTGTATTTTTTTTAAAAAAAAAAAAAACTACACTAAATATCAAATGTAGTTTATGCAGATCCAAAATCATATAATTATGTATTTTTTCTTATTTACTTATCATTATAGTCTAATTTATTTTTTATAAATCCGAAATTAGTGAGTTAATATTTTATTTTATTTTATATTTTTTTAAAGGCAAAACTATGAAAAGAGAAAAACACAAAAGATGACAAACTAACAAAAAAGGGAAAAGGGACAAAAGAATCAAAGAAGGAGAAAGAATCAAATAATAAAAATATTACCAAATGGTATCTCTAATAAAAGATAAAATGAAAAAATGAATAAAAATAATAAACGAGAAAAGAATAAACGAGAAAACAATAAAATAATAAATGAGAAAAGGACAAAAGTAATGAACAAAAAGTAATTTATTTTATTATCTTAAAAATGTAAAAATATAGAAAGAGAGAAAAAGAAGAAAAATATAAACTAATAAAAAAAAAAAGAAATAATAAAAGTATTACCAAATGGTATCTCTAATAAAGGATAATATGGAAGAAAAATAATAAAAATGATAAATGAGAAAATAAAAATAGTAAATAAGAAAGGAACAAAAGTAATTTATTTTATTTTCTTAAAAAGGTAAAAATATAGAAAGAGAAAAATAAAATAGAAAGAAGATAAACTAACAAAAAAAAGTAATAAATAATAAAAATATTACCAAATGGTATCTGATACTGAAAAAATAATAATAAAATAAAATAAATGAGAAAATAAAAATAATAAATGAGAAAGAACAAAAGAAATCATATATATATATATATATATATAAAGCTAGATAAAAAAGAAGTGATGTGGCACCTCTCTCAACATATAAAGCTAGATAAAAAAGAAATCATATATATTTTGCATTAATGCAAAATATATTGTTCTGTTGTAAAATATTAGCAATATAAAATAATATCAGAAAATAAATATATAGACAAGATATATGGGAGTGAATGCTTTTTTATTTCTTTCTTCTGTACTTTTCAATTCCCTCTTTTATAAAATAATCATCGCCTATTTATAGTAAAAAATGTCTCTTCAAAGTTACATGAATTAAAGAGTGTTCATTTATTTCATACATCAACTTCAAAGAGAGTTACGGATGAACTTTGAAGAGAGTTACAGATGACATCCACATTAATGCATTTATAACTCTCCCTCTTGGATGTTCATAGATAATGTGCCTTGTTAAAATCTTACTAGGAAAAATCCTAGTGAAGGAAAAAGAGTACACATATCTTGTAATACGCCTTGAGTGCTGCCTCATTAAAAACCTTACTAGGAAAACCCAATGGGACAAAATCTTGGTTAAGGAAAAAAGAGTACAGCGCGTATTTTACTCCCCCTGATGAAAACTTTATTTGATATCCTGGAGATGACACATTCCAATCATATATCTTAACTTCTCAAATGTTGATGTTGGCAATGCCTTAGTGAATAAATCTGCAAGATTATCACTCGAACAAATCTGTTGAACATTTATCTCAACATTTTGTTGAAGATCATGTGTGAAAAAGAACTTAGGTGAAATATGCTTTGTTCGGTCTCCTTTGATATATCCTCCCTTTAATTGAGCTATGCAAGCAGCATTATCTTCATACAATGTTGTTGGAATCTTTGTTTGCACAGAAAGACCGCATAATTGCAAAATGTGTTGAGTCATTGATCTTAACCATACACACTCCCGACTGGCTTCATGAATGGCTATTATCTCTGCATGATTTGAAGAAGTAGCAACTATTGTTTGCTTCATCGAACGCCATGATATAGTTGTATCTCCATATGTGAATAAATAGCCTGTCTGAGATCGGGCTTTATGTGGATCAGACAAATAGCCAGCATCTGCATAACCGATCAATTCTTACTTGGATGCATTAGAATACAACAATCACATATCAATTGTTCCTTGAAGATATCTGAATATATGCTTAACACCTTTTCAATGTCTTCTTGTTGGACATGAGCTGAATCTCGCCAATAAACTTACTGCAAAATAAATATCGGGCTGGGTATTGTTGGCTAGGTACATTAGTGCCTCAATAGCACTAAGATATGGTGTTTCATCACCAAGAATCTCTTCATCCTTTTCTTGAGGTCGGAATGAATCTTTATTTATATCGAGAGATCTCACAATCATCGGGGTACTCAATGGGTGTGATTTATCCATGTAAAATCGCTTCAAAACCTTTTCAGTATATGTTGATTGATGGATAAATATTCCACTTTTCAAATGTTCAATCTGAGGCCAAGACAAAATTTTGTCTTTTCAAGATCTTTCATTTCAAATTCTTTCTTCAAACACTCAACAGCTTCTGAAAGCTCTATAGGAGTTCCAATGATGTTCAAGTCATCAACATAAACAGATATTATTACAAATTCAGATTTTGACCTTCGTATAAAAATACAAGGACAAATAGGGTCATTCTGATACCCTTCCTTTAACAAGTATTCGCTAAGACGATTACACCACATTCGCCCTGATTGTTTCAATCCATATAAGGATTTCTGAAGCTTTATTGAACAACTTTATTTTAAATTTTTATATGCTTCAGGCACTTTTAGTGCTTCAGGGATTTTCATAAAAATATTGTGGTCTAGTGAGCCATATAAATAGGTTGTGACAACGTCCATTAGATGCATTTCAAGTTTTTCATGAACTGTCATATTTATTAGATACCTAAAGGTAATTGCATCTACCACAAGAGAATATGTCTCCTCATAATCAATGACAGGCCTTTGCAAAAATCCTTGTATCACAAGTCGTGCTTTATATCTTACGACTTTACCATTTTCATTGCGTTTTCGCACAAAAACCCATTTGTGCCCCACTGGCTTGACACCTTAAGGTGTTCAGATTATTGGTCTAAAAACTTTACGTTTTTCAAGTGAAGCCAATTCTGTTTGAATTGCTTTCTTCCATTTTGGCCAATCAATGCTCTATCTACATTCATTGACAGATCTTGGTTCCAAATCTTCATCTTGTTGCATTATTTCAACTGCAACATTATACGCAAAAATATTATCCACCATAATATTATTTCGATTCCACCTTTTTCTCGTCGAGACATAATTTATAGAGATTTACTCATTCTCATTATTTTCAGGTACATGGACCTCCTCTTTGGTGTCATCATTTATTATGTCTCGGAGCTCTTCATGAGCAATTTCCTCCATATTATGATCATCTTGATCATTTATTCCTTTCCTTTTCCGAGGATTTTTATCCTTGGAACCAATTGGTCTACCACGTTTTAAATGTGGTCCAGACTCATTTGCATTAACATTTTGTCCTATCGGGATATTAACTCGAACTTGAGCATTAGCATCTGGGATATATGATTTAGTAACCCGTGGAAGGTTAGTAAATGCATCCGGTAGTTGATTTGCATTATTCTGCAAATAAATTATCTTTTGAACTTCCTGCTCACATTGATTTGTTCGAGGGTCTAAATGAGACAGTGAAAGTGAATTCCAATCTATTTCATTTCCCAACTGCTTTTGTTTTCCCCCTAATGTTGGGTATACTGATTCATCAAAATGACAATCAGCAAACCTTGCCGTAAATAAATCTCCAGTTCTAAGTTCTAAATATTTTATAATAGAACGAAATTCATACCCAACATATATCCCCAACCTTCTTTGGGGACTCATTTTTATGCGTTGTGGTGGAGCAATTGGAACATATACCGCACAACCAAATATTCTAAGATGGCAAATATTTGGCTCCTGACCAAAAACCAATTGTAATGGGGAGATGTCATGATAATTGATTGGCCTTATGCGCACAAGTGCCGCTGCATGCAAAATAGCATGCCCCCAAATCGAAACAGGCAACTTTGTTCTCATCAACAATGGTCTAGCTATCAATTGAAGACGTTTAATCAATGACTCTGCTAAACCATTTTGAGTATGAACATGTGCAACAGGATGTTCAACTATTATTCCAGTGGATAAACAATAATCATTAAATGTCTGAGATGTAAACTCACCAGCATTATCAAGACGAATTGTTTTTATTGCATAATCTAGAAATTGTGGTTTTAACCTTATTATTTGAGTCAACAACCTCGCAAAAGCCATATTGCGAGTTGATAATAAACACACATGAGACCATTTTGTAGATGCATCTATCAGGACCATATAATATTTAAATGGTCCACATGCAGGGTGAATAGGCCCACATATATCACCCTGTATCCGTTCCAAAAATGTGGGAGATTCCACTCCAACCTTAGTCGTTGATGATTTGGTAATCAACTTTCCTTGTGAACAAGCAGCACAAGAGAATTCCTTTGATTGAAGAACATTTTGGTTCTTCAAAGTATGCCCATGTGAATTCTCAATTATTCTACGCATCATATTATAACCGGGATGGCCCAACCGGTCATGCCAAATGACAAAATCATTAGAATCAGTAAACCTTTTGTTTACTACGGCATGTGATTCAACCGTACCAATATTTGTATGGTACAATCCAGAAGAAAATGCAGACAATTTTTCATGCACAGTTTTCTTCTCCGCATTTCTCGTAGTAATGTAAAGGTATTCCACCTTTCCTTCATTTGCAGTCTCAACATGATAGCCATTTTGGCGAATAACCTTGAAACTTAATAAGTTTCTTTGAGACCTACTACAATACAATGCATTATTAATTATCAATATTGTTCCTCCAGGTAGTAATAAGGCCGCTCTTCCAGAGCCCTCAATCAATTTTGTACTACCGGATATTGTATTAACATATGCCTTTTTCATTACCAAATGAGAGAAATATTTCTTTTCTCTTAGTATTGTATGAGTTGTGGCACTGTCCAGAAGGCACATATCTCCATTATTCATGTTGGATCCAACTGAAGACTGGAAAATTTTATTTATCTTCATAAAAATAAAAATACATAATAAGAAGTACGAAACTTAACAAAAGAAAATTTAAGTACATGAACTATAAGTAATACATTAAAAACACATAACGACATTATTCATTTCCCAGTTCAATTATCAATCTTCAGTTGCGATCCCCAAAGAAGTCCTCAGCTTCTAGATGAGTAATATCATCGAGCCCATCAAAAGCATCATCTTTCAATGCTAAATTTGCCTCAACATTCTCATCATATTTTTGAGAAGATCCTGCTTGAGCATCATCCTTGAGATTTAAATGTGACTCCACCCGGGCATTAGAAGAGGAGGCACCGCCTTTTTTTCCTTTTCTTTTGAAGAAATTCTTATACAGCCTGACAAAATGCTCAGGTGCCCGACATTCATTTTCCAATGACCTTTAAGGCCACAACGATGACAGTGATCGCCCTTTCCTTTAGATGGATTATTTTAAGAACCCATATTGTCCTCTCTTTTGTTATGACCACCACCTCAACAATTATTATATCGTCTTTTGTCCTTGCCATGCCCACACACATTTTCATGGCCCCAATTATTTTATCTTATTTCAGACTGGCCGTGTGCTTCTACCCCGTGTGCCTCCGGTAATGGAGCACTTCTAGTGGGACGGACTTCATGACTTTTCATTAAAAGGTCATTATGCTGCTCAGCCACAAAAAGGCATGAGATCAATTCAGAGTATTTCTGAAAACCTTTTTCACGATATTGATGTTGTAATATCATATTAGAGGCATGGAAAGTAGTTAGTTTCTTTTCCAACATGTCCTCATCTTTTATAGTTTCCCGACATAATTTCAATTGGGAAGTTATTCTAAATACAGCAGAGTTATACTCAATTACGATTTTATAATCTTGAAACCGTAAGTGCATCCACTCATAATGAGCCCTTGGAAATACAGTTGCCTTGAGGTGGTCATACCTCCCTTTCAAACCTATCCACAATTCAAGTGGATCTTTCACTGTTAAGTATTCAACCTTCAGGCTTTCATCAAGATGATGACGAAGGAAAATCAGCATCAACCTTCAATTATACAATCACCGAGACCCTTAGCGGTAAGGTGAATTTCAGCATCAAGTACCCATGACAAATAGTTCTTTCCAAAAATGTCAAGTGCCACAAATTCAAGCTTTGACAAATTCGACATGTTGAAAACTATCATAGAATAGTTGAGTTAGTAACATGATGTGATTTCTTTATAATAAAAGATAAATTTATGTTTCAAATGATTAAGAATTAGTATAAAATATATTATATGCATGAACATGGAATGTTACAAAAACATGTAAACTCATAAAGTATGAAACGGTAGTTTTAATATATGTTCTAATTATTTTTCAATATTTATGTCTAGTTTCAATAGTTATTAAGGTCAAACTTTTGTAAGTTTTTCAAGTCATATTTAATATAATACTACTCTCTTTATGACACACAAATATTTATCATAAATTTATGACAAGAAAATTTTTACAAGTCATCTAACTAGTATGTTATAACATTTCCTACTATTTAATTTAGAGTTATAAGTTAGTAGCATATAAACAACATAAAAATATAAACCTGAAACGTATTGATTATTATGCCTAGTAAAGTATTATATTAATACCTAAAATAAGTTATATATACAGTAATTAAATTACAGATCAAAGATTTATGCAAGTCCTATTAGAGATGTTATAAACACATAAATGTATACCTGACTCTAAAAGAAAGTTGATTAACTTTTAGGAATTAATTTCGAATAAAGTAGGTCTCAATTGGTTAGAGACTCATGCTAATAACGTGTTGTAAAATATTAGAAATATAAAATAATATCAGACAATAAATATATAGACAAGATATATGGGAGAGAATGCTTTCTTATTTCTTTCTTCTGTACTTTTCAATTCCCTCTTTTATAAAATAATCATCGCCTATTCATAGTACAAAATGTCTCTTCAAAGTTACATGAATTAAATAGTGTTCATTTATTTCATACATGAACTTCAAAGAGAATTACGGATGAACTTTGAAGAGAGTTACGGATGACATCCACATTAATGCATTTATAACATGTTCAAAATAATAGTAATTATTAAAAGTAATGTTTATTAGTAGAAGCATATTTAGAGACTTTTAATTAATTTGAAATTTCTAAAATAAGATAAACAGAAAATATGTCATATAATAAAGGGAAAATGCATAAGTACCTCCCAACCTATGCCCGAAATCTCAGAGAAACATTTATACTATACTAAGGTCCTATTACCCCCGAACTTATTTTATAAATAATTTTCTACCCCTTTTCGGCCTACGTGGCACTATCTTCTGGGCCCAATGCGTGTTGACAATTTTTTCAAGCTATCTGGTTGATAGTGCCACGTAGGCCAAAAAGCGATAGAAAATTATTTATAAAATAAGTTCAAGAGGGTAATAGGACCTTAGTATAGTATAAGTGTGTCTTTGGGATTTCGGGCATAGGTTGGAGGTACTTATGCATTTCCCTATAATAAAATTAAGCCAAAAAAATTGGTGGAGGATTTTACTTAAACATACTTTTGTTTATTAAAAAAAATATGTATTTTTTTTACCCTTTCTCTTACTTTTATCTATTCATTTGTTTAAGTTTTATCCTAAACTCACACCTCTTCATCTTTCATAACCTCTATACTTAATTAGTACTTACTAGTAATATCCATAACTTCCAACTTTATACCTTCATAACCCCAATTACTTAATGTTCAAGCTTGTGACAACTTAAAATCATATCAAAATAATATTTCTATCCAAATATATTTGGTTTGAGCTTAGTTGCCCTCTACTTTAATTTTGTAGTGAAAAAGCTATCGACAAAGACTACTTTAATTTGTGTGATTATTTTTATTTCTAATAAGAAGATACAAAATAAGATATATAAAAGAGCAAAATTGATTTGGATTTTTTTTATGAAATTATAAGAGCAAGATCATTAATAAAAGTTAGCATAAAAATAATTTTTTTAAAACATTAAAATGTGTTTGTGGATATACTTAGCGGTGGAAGATAATCAAAATTATTATGAAGTTATTTTTAAATTTTCAATAAAATATGAATCATGAAAAATATAAGAAAAATTAATTAAGAGAATTTATTTTTGATATTTTGCATAAATTAGTAAAAAGCTATATAGACCAAGTTAACTTGATTATGTTAAGATACGATGCTAATTGTTACTATTTCTAAAAAAATATATAAATTAGTAAAAAAGTTAAAGATAAGCTAACTTGATTCTTTTGAGATACGATGTTAATTGTTAGTGTTTTCTTACTGAAATTAAATAAGCAAAGATGAAAAAAATGAAAAAGAAAATAAGAGAAAAAGGGAGAATCGAAAAATAGTGTTGAAATAAATTCAAAGAAACGTAGAATTATAGGAGAGCATTTACTAAGGGGAAAATAAATAGAGATAATTATTCCAAATAAACTTATTACTTAACCATTCATCCTTCATTATAATTATTCTAAATAATTACTTAACTTTTTCTCTTACACTTTAATTAGATGGAAATATTATTTATCGTTAATAATTATAAATATTCCTATTATTTGTGAACAATTTTTTTTATATTTACCTTATTTTTAAAAAAAAACAAGAGTCTAATTATAAGCTTTTATTAGATATTATAAGATTATTTTTTTAATCTTTTTATCATTCTTTTATAATTGCTCGTTTATTACTTATTTTAATTATATATTTTAGCCACAATATATAACAACAATATATATATTTTTTGTTATTCCTATATCACAAAAAATTATTTTGCAGAACTAAAATCATGTATCACCCATTTCTTTTCCAAAGAATCAACATATTGAGATAAAACTTTAAATTTTAATATACAATTGAAGTACTCTTTTAAGTCTTCAAATTATAGGTAGCTTATTTATTACAAATAATTTTTCATATTGCTAAGAGCGTGTTTGGATGTGTTGCTATTTTAATTCTTTTGACATTTTAAAAAAAAAAAAAAGGACTAAAAGTCATACTTAAATTTTTTTACAAAATATCAAAGGTGACCGACCATATTTAATTTTGAGAACTCATTCAATTGGATAATAAAGTCATAAATTCTTAATTATTACTCCCTCCGTCCCATTTTATGTGGCAACATTTGACCGGGCACGGAGTTTAATAAATAGATAAAGACTTTGAAATGTTTACCAAATTGCCCTTCAAAAAAATAGACTTATTTTTCT